>PVKS010020225.1:0-37186 GCA_004027875.1 Aplodontia rufa | reverse complement strand
CCTGTTTTATTTTATTTGCCTCGATAGTCCTGTCCCCCACATGGCCTATTCTGTTTTTGGCAGTGTCTGTTTTACTTTGTGCTGTTTGAAAATCATCTCCATGTCTGTGGTTTTTCCTCCCTCAGGTCTTGGAAGGGTTCTGCTAGTTTATGTTTCTTCTTCTCTCAGTTTAACCATGCCATCCTTGACCTTTAATGTCATTTTGAAGTCATTTTAATGTCATTTTGATTATTTCTTCAGTTGTGTGAGTTCATGGCAACATTTTTTTCACCGTTTACCTCTTGGAAACACCCGTAGTGCATTTTGCGCATTGGCCATTAGTTTTCTCTCACACTGCAATATCTTTGTTGTGTCTCATATAGTACCTCATGGTATCCTGTGCTGCTTCCCTGTCTTTTCTGTTTTGTTTTTAATTACTTTCCATTGAATGTGGAGATTTTTTTTTTTTTTTTTTTTTGGTACCAAGGATTGAACCCTGGGGTACTTAACCACTGAGCTACATCCCTAGCCCTTTTTATTTTTTATTTTGTGACAAGGTCTCCTTAAGGTACTCAGGGCCTTGCCAAATTACTAAGGCTGGCTTTGAGCTTGCGATCCTCCTGCCTCAGCCTCCAGAGCTACTGGGATTACAGGTATGCATCACAGTGCCCAGGAAATGTGGAGAATTCTTGACTCACATATTTGGTAGAAGTTTTTATGGAACAGGACTCAGGATGCTGTTGTGAGTTGGCAGAAATTTGCCCTGATTCACTGTTAGCGCTTGCTACCAAGTGGTGTGTGCCTGAGTTCTTTTAGCCACTGCCACCTCTCAGCCACCAAGCCACAGCCACCCTTCACCAACAGATAGCTTCCTACATACGTAGCTTCATTTCATCTGACGCTGCATGGTGCCAGGTAGGGGCCAGGGAGGCTTCTACTGTCAGCCTTTCAACGCTCATACCCTTTTCCAAACAAGAAAACCCTTTCATCCTCTGGGGCGTTCCTGCTTTGGAGTACACATTTGGTGGATGTGTTCCTTTCTCAATTTGTCAAAATCCGCAGCTTTGCAAAAGTCTTCTTCCCTTAGCGTCTCAACACCTGCTCCACAGCACGTGGCCAGCCCTGTATCAGACACTGTGGCTCAGGGATACAGAATCTCCCAGTTTTGTTAAAAGTAGAATTTATGCTTTTGACTCCTTTTTTTTCTGTTTTATGGTTTTCGAGAGGAAAATGAGAAGAGCTTCCTTTAGGATAACATCTTAAAATCTCAACTGCACACACTGGTTTCACTACACTCAAACTAGGTCTTTCCTGTTTAGCCTTTAGAATAGACGTTTGCAAACTCCAGCATAGGAGTCTGGAGTCAAAAGACACCAAATCGAATGTTAGCCTTGGGGTCTGTAAGAACAGCAGGAAGCCATTCTAGAATCCTTAGGTAAAGACCTTCACGATGCAGACAGAAAAGTCAGGTAGGCACAGTTCCATCGTCCACAGGTCTCAAAGAAGTTTCTCTAGCTTGCAAAATCCCTGTCCTTTAAGAGAAGTTGATTTAATTCTGCAAGGACACTGGTGTGAGATCAAGTTAAAAAGGGACCATAACAGATGAGCCCAGATAGAGGAAATCAGAGCAGTTGCTATATATTTTATGATTGTTTCCTGAATCTTAAGTCTTGAATAACTTCAGTAGTAGTAGTAGTACTTGTGACAATCATATCACCAAGTGCTTAGTATATGCCTCATGATGTGTCAAATGTCTTCCAAATCTCTATGTGTTGGAGCTATCACTATCTCCAATCACACACAAGGAAACTAAGACTCAGCAAGGTTAGTTAACCAGCTCAAGATCACTTAACCACAGAGTACCACAGCCAAAGTAGAATACGGGGCTGCCTGATTCTTACATCTTTTACTTTAATTGCTATAATTGATGATCATGTAATTGATTTTATAATTATTTGAATGGGGTTACATTCTACTTTTGAAAGCAACATTGACCTGAATTACATTTTTCAATGATGTTTACGTAGGGAGCAGCTTTTCACTTGCATACCAGGATTGCACCCAGGTGTTCTCTGATTCTGAGCTACACCCCCAGCCCTTTTTAAATTTTATTTTGAGATAGGCTCTTGCTAAGTTGCTGAGGCTGGCCTCAGACTTGTGGTCCTCTTGTGACAGCCTCCTGAACCCCTGGAATTAGAAGTGTGCATCACCACCTGATGGGAGCAGCTTAAATAACTACTGTTAGAGAGCTGCCTAAGAAATGTAGGTTTAATGATCTGACCACGTTTTTGGTTATTAGAAAAAAATATCAAGGAGCAGCCTGATTATAGTAAGAGATTATTATTATTTTTCTTGTGTAAAGGTAGGCAGTCTGGAGTAGGGCAACACTCTGGGAACGTCATCAAGCTACTGGACTTCCTTTACTTTCTGTTTTCACCACCTACCTGTGCCTCTTCCTTCTCATTCAGGAAGAACTTTCTTTTATGAACAAATGGGAGAAGGATTTGATTCCTTCCCAGCTATGTAGTCTTGGGCTGGTCTCCCCACCTATCAGCTATTAGTTATTCATCTGGGAAAAGCAGAGTTAATAATTGTGCAGGGACAGGTGAGAATTTAATGATCTAATACTTATAAAATCACCTAGTAAGGTGCCTGGCACATAAACACTAGGGTTTTTCCCCCTGAATTTTATTTCTTTATTTATTTTCTGACACTTAGTCTTGTATGTGGTGCTGGGGTTTGAACCCAGGTCCTTGCGCATGCCAGGCAAGTGCTCTACCACTGAGCCACCGCTCCAGCCTCATAAATGCTAATCCTTACCCATCACCTCTAGGTTCAGAAACACTCCATTCTCTCAAAATTCTTAATTAACTTAGGACTATCAACTACTCTTGTTTAAAAAAAAAAAAAAGAAAAAAGAAAAGAAAAAGATTCCTCAGGGGGGGAAAAATTCAAGGGGATTTAGTTTGTCAACACTGAATTATGATTCTCTCCAGGCCAGCTATTATGCAGTTCACCTACAGATTTCATGATTTATTCATTGTTTCCAGTACTAACTAAACTTGCAGCAGGTGCTGTGCCTCCAATTTATTGCCAGAAGCATTTAAGGAAAACACAACAAGAATTCCTCACACAACATTCCCCAGCTAGAAAGGAAGAGATGGTGTAAACATTATTTCAAATACCTCCAACAGAAACATATTTACATTTCCAGATTCTGTTATTTCTCTACCGTGGACTGAATTACCCTCCCAGCTTCCCTGCTGTGCTAACTGCATGCGGTGATTACAGTAGCAAAATTCCATTTTGGCTTTCGCTTCTGATCGCTCAAACGGATATTTATGTATGTTTTTTACTCTAGTCTCTCTTCAGGAAAGTGAATTTAATAAATGACTAGGATCTTCCAAATATGACCTTCATATGTAAATAGTTACTACCAAAAAATAAATAGGCTGTCATTTTGAAGAAATGCCAAGTGGGAGGAGGGGCAGTTTAGAAATGGGAGGACGCAAAGTACAAAGCAAACTTCACACAGTTCCTATTTTATTTCTCCTCCAACTAATCCTATGAAGCTTCCAACACACAGGATTTCTCAAGTGAAGAACACACTGCCCAGAAGCCACCTTAACTCTCAGCTTTATTGAACTCAGAGGAAGTTCCATTTGAAGAAACGTAAGGCAAGGAATAGTAAATTCATGGGGAGTGACTTTTGTCCGCTTGTCTCAACAGGAAGTGGCCAACTCAGATGTTGTTGGACATATGTTAAAAGAAAAGCAATGTGGCCGAGTTGCAAAATCGCTATACTAGGGATCAGAGGACCTGGGTTCAGGCTGTGTTCCTGCCACTTGCTATGTGTCACTATGATATACATTGTTGTGTATTTCACCCAAGAGGTGCTTCAATACTTTTCTCTCACCACCCAAAGAAAGGCTGGAAAAGTGTAACATTTAACTTTCTTGCCTTTCGTGTAGTTAAGAACTTCCATAGTTCTGGTCAAAAAGATATAAGCAGAAGTCTGCAAGCCAGGAAGTATCTAAGAAAGTTCAACTTTCCTGAGAAAAAGGAAACAATATGGCTGGTACTTATCCTTCCTGCATTTCTTGTATTGACCATGGTCATGATGCCTGGAGCCAAGGCAGCTATGTTGTGACTATGAGGGCAAATCCAAGACAGCAGCAAAGAGCAGCCATGATCAGAAAGCTGTCCAACTTCTGAGACCCCTATCCCCTCCAAATACAAACAATGTAGATTAGATTTTCAGCTACTTGGACCCAAAATGTTCACAATGGGTACAGTAACTATGGAAGTTACTTCATCTCCTTCTCATTAATGAGAAGATACAAAGAGTACCAAACTCACAACTTCTGTGACTCCTGACCAAAATACTCCATAACAAAATTATTTGTTAGGTATTATTGTTAAGAAGTCCAGGGACAAGGGGACCAAGCCCACAGAACACGTTTGGTTGTTTATTTAGTGGAAATGACTGAAAAGTTGGGGAAAGACAGACACAAAGTGATTTTACAACTAATCTGCCTTAATCTGCTTAAGTCTGGTGGCAAAATAGTGCCCTCCCTTGCTTTATCTTCTGATACCTTCATCTTCTTTGCTCGGTTTCCGTTGCCAGAGTTTACCTTCCACGTTCTTTCTCTAGTAATTTCTTATGCATTGTGGTGTTAGTCCTTTATTTTCTTGCTTTGCCTTTGAAAGAGTTTGGGAAATATGGGCACAGAGATGGAAGGGTTGCACTGACTGTCTGTCCTGGCCTCTCTTAATCCTCCCACCTGGCTCTCTGATTTCAGGGATAAAAGAGAAGAAGTATTCAGTCCACCAGAAGGAGCCATCCTGAGGGGCTTGGGAGAGACACTGCAACAGGAGGTTTCGGAGGACACCAGCTCTCCCCAGGGATGCACAGCTGTGGAGAGGAGGAGCAGAGGAGGAAAGGCAAGTGGCCTGCTAGGTGACAGGCTGCCACCCCTGGAGCCCTGGCTCAGGCTTCAGGGCTGTGATCTGTGGAGTCACACAGGACCCTGTGCTCAGAGGGGCTCCCTGCCTGGTTTACCATTCTGCTGTTGTCATCCTGGAATCCTGAATGGTGTCTGACCCAGGGGCCCTGCATTCTCATTCTGTACTGGGCCCTGCATAAAGAAGGGAGGCCTCCTGATGGTGGTGTGTGTACTTCACCCCTTAACTCTCCTGGGAGGCAGATGGTGCAATGCTATCCTGAGATGAAGAAACGGAGGCACAAGGTACTAATGACGCTTGCTGGATGAGCACACCGTGCAGTCAAGGGGCAGAGCTCAAATGCAAACCGCAGCCACTTCAGCGCCAAGGTCCATCTAACTGCAAGGTCATTGTGCTAATGCTGGGTTCTCCCGGATAGCACGCGGAGCTCTGTGAATGTCTAGCCAGCCGAATTGGAAGGCCCCAAAAGAGCAAAGCCTCAGAGTCAACGGATATTAGAAGAACTGCTGCCGTCTGAGGCTATTTAGATGCCCCTGTTTAGTAGTGTCAGGAGTGACGGAAGGGCTCTAGAGAAACACCCCCACCGCTGGGTCTTCCAGCTGCCACCCATAGGGTGCTATTTTTGTGTCATAAATCCTTACAATCCTGCTTTATGCAGTGGGTGCATGACTCATGACCCCCTTGGACACATGAGGAAATGCTCCCTGAACATTCTGGAACTCTGCATAGAGTCTCATGCACATGCGTGCTCCTACCCCGTTACTATGCGGCAGGCTGGCTGGGCCAGGTATTAGTGGCTCCGTTTGACACATAAAGAAATTCTGCTCCTGAAAGATTCAGCCACTTGCATAAAGGATCACATTAATCTGAGAGCTGAGCTAACTCCAGAGCCTGGCCTTTTCCTCTTAGATGAATTCTTTTCTTTCTAAAACATCAATCTATAAAAAGGCAAAACAAACAAACAAGCCCACGATTCAATTGGCTACTGTACAACTTTCTTCACTAATGTTTCTTTGCAAAATGATCAATAAGATGGCATGAGAGTTTATTCTAGCATTTTCCATGGATGTATTCACCTCAAAGCTATGAAACAGTATCTGCCAGGGAATTAGGAATGGATACAAAAAAAAAAATTGCCAGCTAAACTAAGAAACTATAAGATGGATGGTGTAAGGTGCTTAATTCTGAGCACCAGAGCGGGTCCCCCCACCACCACCCCGAGGCCACACTGCAGGAAGTTATCCTCGCACAGCTTGAGCAAAGCAAACTGGGTCATTCCAGGCTGCCCCTGGCAGCCAGTGCCCTCTCACATGTTCCTCAAGAACAGTTCTTTCCCTTTCAATGACTCGAAATCCTAGGGCTGGAGTTTTCTGCTGGGGCCTCTTCAGACTGCTCCCTGAAGTGAAGAAATGAATCCGGACCCTTGCCATCTTCTGGTTTAGCAAGGGAACCGAGAACAGAACTCCCTGCAATTTCCTCCTGCATCCCGGAAGGTCACTCTTCCACTGCCCATCACAAGGGACAACTCCCTGTTGTCACTGCACTAAAACCAAACCAGAGTTTTGTATGCAAATTGACTTTTGCAAGTCAACAATTGTCGTAAAGTCCCCCTGGTCTTGAGTGACAGGGAGTGGAGCACTGTGAGGAGGTGGCATAGACCAGAAATGCTTTTCCTATCATGATAGAAACAACCAGGAAAGAGACAAGCCCTCCGACAACGCAAGGAAATGTCTGTTCTGGGCTTGGCTACAATAAGTTTATGCTAGATTCGTTTGCGAGGGAAAAAGAGAACAGCTACAATAATGTTTGCTTCCCTATTTTTTTTTAACAGCTCTCTTGACCTTCAGTAGCAGGATTTTCCCACTTAATGTGAGTGCATTAAACGTTAACAATCTTACCATGTTACTCTCCCAGGCCAAATCTTATTAGTATTTAGTTCTGACATTGGTTCTTGCTGGTGAATTCTTTAAAAATTGTCAGAGTCTGATAAAAGTCACATAGTCACATAACGGAGGTTATTAAAGGTCTTTGAAGCTTGGAAATAGCTAGGACCCGCTGCACATGAGGCTCTCAGTCTCTGTTTCACTTTATTAAAATAAAATATTTTGTGATGCAAAGAACTGTTCCTTTTGTGATGTGATTCTGAGCGTGACTCACAAGCTGCGGGTCCATTGTCCCTTGCAGGAGATCAGGACTAAAAAGATGGTCCTCCTTTCTCTCTGTGCTCATTAGTTAGAGTGCACAAATCACTTCCTCACTTCTAGAACAATTCCAAGAACAACGCTGCTAGGTTGCTGAGACACAGCGGGATCCTGCGTCTTATTCTGGCAAGAAGAATGCCTACGGACCACTTCTAGAAACTGCCAAGTAGGTGTCTGGTGTCTTTTTCTAAAATTATCCTGGTACCCGTGAATTCTGAATCCTCAGATGTGATTTCTGACCATCCTGGGGGACACGGGAGCCAGGGCAGTCCCAACAGGGATGGGGGAGGTGTTAGTCTGAATTGTCAACATGCCCTTAAGCAGCAGCTTGTGTCTTGGGAAGGCTCAGGGGAGCCTGGCTGTGGAGGAGCTGTGTGAGTGTAAATTATGCATACAAATGTGAAGGTAGCCAGTGTCCCCATGGTGTGACTCCAGCCTTCTCTTAATTTGCAAACAGAGAGTCTGCTTTCAGAAAGGGCACCCCATGCAAATCATTCACCCAGTTGTATCTAGCCAAGACTTGGTTGAATAAGAAGTAGGAAAACAAGGGAATCCCTTTCTTTTCTTCCACCGCCTGTCCCTGGTAACTAAGCTAACAGCACACATCAGCCCCATTCCTCCTGACTAAACAGAAAACAAAGAAAATCACTCTAAGGAATAGGTAGCTGATGTGCTGGAGGAAAGGTCAAGAGCCCAGGAATCAGCTCATACCAGAAAGGCAGAACTCAGTATTTTATACCCAGGGGGTCTCTAAAAATGAACAGCTTAACCTTTTGCTTCCTAGAGACAGAGGAGACCTGCAAACACTCCCCAAGACAGGCTGTGCTGCCGCTGCCACCGCAATACCTCTGGTGCCAGGCATCCTCTCTGCCAGCCAGGAAGAGGAAGCACCCTGGCACCCTCGGAGCAGCTGACCCGGACCCCTGCTGGATCCTGCACCTGGCTCTTCTCAGGGGTGCTCAAGAGCTGAGGGACACTGAAGGGCAGAAGGTGCCGAAGGGTCATCAATAACGCATGACTAAGATTCTACGAAGACCTGGCAGAAAGCAACGGATTGAGAGGCAGAGGTGGAGAGGAGCTAAACCCCCAAAGAACTGGCACTGGGAACTGTGCACCCACAAAATGCAGGTTATATCAATGTTGGGGGCAAAGGAAGATAGGGAATAATGTGGTCAGTGCCTTAAAAGAAAGGTTGGGACAAAACCCCAAATATGTCCTTGATCACAAAGATATCCTTTGAGCTTACGACTGCTAATACGATTTGGACTAATCATGCAAAGGACAATCCAGGTGGCCTGCCATTATGGATCCTCTTCTCCTCAGGCTGTGACCAAAGATGTGAGGGATCAGTCTACTGCCTTCATCACTGGCGATTTTATTTTTTTCCTGAGCATGAAAGAAATAACCTATTTGAAAGAGCATATAGCTTAAAAGGATTTGCTGTTTTCAATGCATGTGTTCTTTCAAATGCATGAATTAATAATAAAACCATATTTATCAAGTAAGCAAGCTAAAGTTCACAAGATCGCCAGAGGACTAGGATAAGGGAACTCTCCTAAACCTAAAGCAAATATACAAACTACCAACTTCGAAACATAAGAAAAAAAAATTACGGTGAAAGTCACTTGGTGGACCATCTCCTGATGAGACTTGGGCATCCACCTGTTCACTTATCCCATTCATGCACTGAATGGACAACAGCCAAACGTGTGCCTGGCATGTGCTGGGCTTTAGGGTGCTGCATTGTGCTGGCCTGGATGTACTTTCCTCCTATTGGAAGCAAGACACTCAGCTCCCAAGTCCACTTCCCCCACACTGCTCCCTCGCTCTGGCCCCTGGGGATGTTGGTAGGGAGGTGGCAGAAGGCACATGAGCAGCACCCCCAAAGCAGCACCCTTTCTGTTATATGCATTTTGATACAGACTTGCAAGGGTGTGTGGATAAATCTTGGGTGTGAAGAGAAACCAGAGCAAACACAAAACACAACATACAGAGAAGTTAAAAATAGGAATTGAAAATCAAGAGGACCTGCCACACTAGATAAAGCCAATTGCACATTACAAAGAAACCGAACTTCGATGCTGAGGTCACTCACTCTATTATCCTTGTTGAGAAGGGCTTGAGAGAAAAATATTCTGAAATTAAATCTAAAAGGCGTGAAATGGGCTTGATGACTTAGATCATTTCATCTAGATTTAGAGAACGGATCAAGGTTCACAGGTCCCAAGTTCTCTGCTTGCAAATATCTTTTTTCCTTTTTATCTCATTCCCTCTATGACATTTTCAAGGTAATGCTGTACCCCCACTTCTTGGCTAGTGCTGAATGTGAGTCTGTAGATGTGGGTATTTTATCAGCTCTTATTTATTATTCATGGCTAAGAACTCTGTTGAGAATCCACATTTTATTTGAGTGGATATTTACTTGGAGTTTATTTAGGTGGATTTGAGCAGATCTTTGTATGAAGATCTTTGTATTAATGAACTAAGTACTAATAAGCATGCTGAACATTTGCTGTGTGCCAGGCAAGATTCAGAGCACGGTTGGTTGATTAGGCAAAACCCCTACCTTCTCTGAGCTTAGAGAACTTTCCGGAACTATATAAGATACCTAAAACAGGAGAATCAGCAGGAAGGAACACAGCGGAGGAACTGTGAAGTTCAGAGGAGGTGAACACAACTGTCATGTGAGGATAAGACAGCTTTTGGAGAAAGTGGATTTGATTTGAGACCTAAATGACAGCTGGATTTGCTAGATCCTGGCACCTAAAACATAGTAGATACTTAATTCATATTTGGTATTGAGAAACCACAAAAACATTCCTGTGAAAGTGGGGAATATGATTAAAGACATCCATGAGCCTTTGTTCACTGTTGCTCTGAAGGCCAACCCAAAAAAGTCAAGGACTAGGAATGAGGACTACATACGTAGAGAAGAGGATCCTATTAGGGATGATCTCACTGTACACCAAGAAAACCACTACAAATAACCAAACACTCCATTAGATGGATAAAGGAAGCCCCTATCAAGAAATCAACAGTCTTCACATTTATAAATTACAATGTTAGTAAATCAAAAGGAAAAAAAGACAACTGTTAAATATAGGAATACATACAAGATTTACAGCATCATTCAGGGCCATAAACTCTTTTGAAGAAATCGAATGCATATCACATTCTTTGGTTGGAAAGTTCAGCCTTTTAGAGATTCCATTCTCCTTAGTTTATTATATAAGTTTGCAATAACCCCAAAATAGCCACAGAATTTTTTCATAGGGTTGTAGATTAGATGACTTTAAAGTTCATTTGGAAAACAAAATAAGCAAGAATATGAAAAAAGGATGCAAATATGGATAATAACAGGTATTAAAAGTATTTCAAGCAAGTAATAATTAAAACATTCTTATATTAGTCCATGAAGAGAGAGAGTCATGGAGCAGAACACAGCGCAAAAACAGTCTGTTGATAATTGATAAAGATGATATTGGCATGTTAGCAGAAAAGATGAATCATTCTCAAATAGGCAATCAACTAAAAAAACAATGCTTTGGATCTTTGTCTCATACCTTGTGTCAGCATAAATTCCAGATGAATCAAAGATATAAATGAAAACATCAAGTCATTAAAATCCAGACAAAATTACCAAGAGAATTGTTTTATACAATGACAGAGTAGAAAAGATCTCTCTATATATAATTCAAAAACTAAAAACCAGAATCCATGGAAGAAGAAAATCTTGACAATACAAAATAAAATAAAAATCTGGGCAGGAAAACCTACCATCAATAAATTCGAATGACAAACAAATTCCAATTCCATATAGCATGGGAAAAGGGCTTGAATTACTTCATATAGGAAAATTTACTTAATACAGGAAAAACTTCCTCCAGTCAATAAAGAAAAGGTTAGAGGGGCTGGAGCCCCCCAGTTACAGCGCTTGCCTGGCATGTGCAAGGATGCAGGTTCAAACCCCAGCATCATGTACATAAGTGCCAGAGCAACAAAAACCAGATGAAAAGCTAAATAAAATTGATTCTCTCTCTCTCACTGACACTCTCTCTTTAAAAAGAAAAGAAAAAAAGACCAGAAATACAAATGACTCTTCAACCTATGAAAAGAGACTGGTCCTCATTTCTAAAAAGAATCCCAACTAAAACCACAGGGACTTGATACTTTCTACCTATCATCTTGGCCAAGATCAGAAAGTTTGATAATTCGGACTCAGTGAGGATGTAGGGCAACAGGCTGCCACATTACCAGTGAGAGTTTCGATTGGAACATTCTGTAGGCAGCGATATGGCAATGTTCATCAAAATTAAATGTGCATAGCCTTGGACCCATACTTCCAACTTGTAAGAGTTTACACCTTCTGATGTGAAATGACTCTTGGTCAAGAAAATTCATGGAACCCTGACTGTGGGACCAAAAAGTGGAAACCAAATATCTAATCATGGGGAATAAGAGATTGGTTGCATTTGTACTACAGGAATCTGTGCAGCTGTTGAAGAGAGCAAGGTGTTGCCCCACGTACTCACATGCAGCTGTTCTAATTGCGTCCTGTTTACACAGCTGGAGAAGCCAGGACCCTTTCCCTAAATAGGACCAGATAGCTGAACACAGGACGCTAGACAAATGACACGGACGGCAGCTTACTAGTCACATAAACTCATAGCCTGGGAAGGACACTGGTCACCACTGAGGGCCATATGGGGGAATACCCTCCAGAGCAGAGCAAACGGAGAACTGGGAGAGGTAGTCTTAGCAGCAACAAGGAGAGATGCTCCTGGTTCCTACAGGAGGGTGTGGTTGGCTTGTTTGAATAACTTCAAGGGTTGTCAGGGAGGTGGAATTGGCTAGGTCAAAGTCTAGGAAGGATCAAGTAGTCCATCTAACAGAGGAACTATCCAAATGGGATCCTTACTTACTGGGCTGGGGTGGGGACACATATCTGGCAAATACAGGGGAACCAAGAATATTGTGGTAACAATGCTTTCCTTAGCACATGCAAGGCCCTGGGCTTGAATACCAGTACAAAAAAAAAAAAAAAAAAAAGGAAGAAGGAAGGAAGGGAAGAAGGAGGAAGGAACCAAGGAAAAGAATAGGAACTCATTTTTGGGAAAAAAATCAGGGCAACATATGAAATTTTAAGTCTTACCATCTATGAACAACTTCTTAGTAAAATGAAAGACGAGGTATAGAACACTGCATATTGTATGTGTGCTTCAGATAAAAGTAGCATATGTATGCTACTCTGCTTATATGATGCATAGACTTTCTCTGGAATGAGAAGCGCACATAAAAAATAGCAATAGTGGATTTTTATAGCGAAAAGAACTGGTTGATTGGGTAATGGGATGGAAAGGAGCCAATTTTGTATTTCTCATATTTTGGGAAATATGTTAAATCATGTGCATATACCTATGAATAAATATACAATTTATTGTTCTTAAAAATAAGCCTTTAATGAATTACCTGGTAGAGTCAGAAAATCATAGAGGGTTATGATGGAAATTGGTATTTTTAATTTACATAAATCATGTCATGCATAACATAGGAGTAAATGACTGGGAAAAGTAGGGAAAAGAAAGATTATATTGGCCTTAAATGGTTATCCCTTAGAAACTGAGGGCAGATGGGACTAAAGTAGCACATCTCGTGTGTGTGTGTATGTGTGTGTGTGTGTGTGTGTGTGTGTTCAGGATCAGTTGAGGTGAGGGTTTTTCATGTCTTCCAAAAGAGGAATGGCGTTAAAAGTTTGATCAGTATTGGCGTAGAAAAAAGTTGGTGGTGAGGACAAGACTTTGTCCTGAGTTCTCCTTACTCCTCTTTGGCATGGCTGGGAGGAGCTGTGGGGATCAAACCCCGGGACTCATGCATACTAGTCTTCTTTGTGCAATTATTTTTATTTACTTTCTTCCCATTGGTACCATTTTGCAAATGAGCTGCAATAGTTCAATTTATGGAGCAACTGAGTGGGCCACAAGGTGACACATTTGGTCAATTATTATTCTGGGTGCATCTGTGGGGGTGTTTCTGGATGCGATTAACATCTGAATTGACCTAGCAGAGCAGCTTGTCCTCCCTACCACGGTTAGGCCCCATTCAATCCAAAGGCTGGAATACAACAAAAAAGCCCACCCTCCCAAGAGGAAGGTGGAGTTTTTCCTGCTTTCCAACTCAAGCTGAAATATAAGTTTCACTTAGGTCTTGAACCTGCTGTGCACTAGAATCAAAGTACTGGCTCTCCTTGTACTTAGTCTTTAGATTCAGACCAGATATACCCCATCGGCTGTCTTAGATCTCCTGCTAGAAGACTGACATTGCAGATTTTGGGCTTTGTCAGTCTCCAAAACTGCATGAGCTAATGCTTTACAATAAATCTCCCTTTATACACGTAGCACATATATGATGTGTATATATATCATATGTATGATAATAGGATGTACATCTATTTACATATGATACTTTATGTACAGTAGAAGATAATTTACACGGATGTACACACACAGTAGCTCCCTCTTATCTATGATTTCAATTTCTGTGGTTTTCAGTTACTTTATGGTAAACCACAGTTCAAAAATATTAAAAGAAAAATTCCCCAAATAAACAACTCATGAGTTCTAAATTGCATGCCATTAGAGTAGCCTGGTGAAATCTTGTACTGCCCTGTTCCATCCTACCTGGGATTGTGACTCATCCTTTAATTCAGTGTATCCATGCTATATACACTACCCACACATTAGTCACTTTGTAGCCCTCTTGGTTATGAGATCAATTGTTGTGGTATCACTGTGCTTATGTTCAAGTAACTCTTATTTTTATTGCAGGCCCCAAAGGGTAAGAGTAGTGATGTTGGCAATTCAGATATGCCCAAGAGAAGCTGTAAAGTGCTTTCTACAAATGAAAAGGTGGAAGTTCTTGGCTTAACAAGAAAGAAAAAATAATCATATGCTGAGTTTATTATTATCTACGGTAGGAAGGAATCTTTGGTGAAATTATGAAGAACAAAAATGAAATTCATTCGAGCTTTGCTGTCAGCTTCACCCTGCAAATGCCATGGTCACAGAGCATGGCAAGTGCTTGGTCATTCACCCACTCTGTCTCATCACAAAGCCTTGCATTGTCTCACCTCATCCCAAGAAGAGGAGTGAGTAAGTAAGATTTTGAGAGGGAAAGAGAGAGACCTTATTCATATAACTTATCATAGCATATTGTTATTATTTTATAATTTATTATTAGTTATTATTGTCAATCTTTTATGTGCCTAATTTGTAAAATGAAAAAACACAGTATACATAGTGTTAAGCACATCTGTGGTTTTAGGCATCTTCTGGGGTCTTAGAACATATCCCTCAGAGATAAGGGTATGTAAAGGTAAGTGTGTGTGTGTGTAAATGTATAGCCCACTGACTTTGCTTCTCTGGAGAACCCTAATATGTAGGAAGCACCATTCTGCTAGGCACAGCTCGAGAGAGACAGGACTTTTGTGTGAATTACAGATGCCCCTCATGGGGAAGCTGAGCAGGAGTTGACTTGTAGGTCCCACTTGCCGGCTTGGTAGCACAATGTCACACAGGCTGTGGCCTGCTTATCTGTCCGTAGTGGCCCTGAAATAGCTTACTTAGACCAGGGATTGGGAATCGAAGGCCTTTGGGCCAATTCCAGCCTATGCCCTGTTCCTCTAGATAAGTTTACTGGAACACACCCATACCCATTTGTTTACTATCATCTTTGACTTCTTTGGTGCTAGAAGAGCCCCAGTGAGTAGTTGTGACAGGGACCATTACACAGAGCTGGAAATATTTACCATTGGCCTTTAGAGGAAGGGTTCACTGACGATGGCTTGCCTGTGTCTAGTATGCATTTTCTACAGGTCCATTCTTCAAAATAATGAAATGCACCAGGTCCAGCATGAACAGCACAAGTGTCGGGAAGGAAAGGGTACCTGAGGCCATGGTCAGTGTTTGCTTATGAACGCAATGCCATGCTGCGATCCTATTGACTCTCTGCATACAAGAGATCCTGTTTAAGAGAAAGGAGGGGGAGGGAAAAGGGGGGTCAAGGAAGAGAGAACACCAAAATGGCACTTCATCCCCAGAAGGAGCCTTCAAGACCTCAGGACAATCCCATTTGAGAGGCACAGCGCGCCAGTCCCTCAGTGCTTGCACACAGACCTCATCCATGCTTGGCCACTTTTCTGCCCCAGTAATCTTCAATATGCAGAGTGGTCGTGACTAATCATTTGGGCTGAAAATGTAATTTTCTTGAATTTGCCATGTGATGGTGGCTTTGAATGAACCACAAGAGCCGGAAGGGGGTTTAGACTGCTACACCCAATCAGAAAATGCTTCTTTAATAGAACAGTGGGCAGCTTTTTGCTTAGTTTCTTTATGGGGAATATAAGAAACTGACAAGCCCAGAGTAGTTTCTTTCTTTTTCTCTCTCTTTTCTTTTCTCCTTCCTTTCTTCCTTCTCTTATTTTGCCAAGGAGGAATTAAAAAGGGATGACATTTTGACAGATGGAAAAGGATCACCGGGAAAAACTCTATCTTCCAAGGATGAGAAAGAGAATCTCATTTGAGACTAAGAACAAGGTGATAAGATTGGAAGATGCCCACTCTTCTTACAGCTCGTGCAGTCTTGTGCCAGGAGGTCTAGTTCAGAAGTTGGTGAGATTGGCCGATCCTACTGGAGCTTTTCAAGGAATCTCTCAGGAGGGTGATTCTCCTTCCTGTGGAATGGACTGGCTCACTTTTTTTTTAAGAAAGAGGGAGAGAGACAGAGAGAGAGAGAGAGAGAGAGAGAAAGGGAGAAATCATTTTATTTATTTTTCCATGTGGTTTTTGTTGCTCTGACACTCCGTTGTGTATGTGGTGCTGGGGTTCGAACCACGTCCTCACGCATGCCAGGCAATCGCCCCAACCGCTGAGCCACTACTCCAGCCCTTCATTTTCCATGCTCTTAAGAAACTACAAATCAATCCCATCTTGATTAAAAAAGCTTTGGGTTGGGCCCATTCATCCTGCAGAGGGTGTAGTGTTACCCACAGAATACTGTAGTTTGGGAAATGGCCTGTAGATGGCACTGTTAAAGCAGTCTGATGGGGAAAATGTAAGTCAGCTGAACATGGAAAGAAAGGGCTTTCACAGCAGGACCCACCAGCCTTCTAGTCTGCAGATATGGGTGATTCTAAGTACATGAGCTTTCTCGGATATTCTTTTAATGCCTTCATTCCTCCTGTCCATCCAATCTCCCCTTTTCTTGGCAGCGGGAGATGTGGCTGTCACTCTTCCCTGTGTGTGGCCAGGGAAAGGGAAATGTTGTGGCATTCTAAATAGAGACTCCTGTCACTGTGCCAGAAGAGAGAAGAGCAGAGCAGACGTCAGCCAGAGGTGACCAGACAGAAGTGTCAGGGCGATGGTTGTGACGCAAATATAAATTCGCTAAACACAAAGCTTGAGTCCTGGGCAGGGGCTTACTTCATTATTTGCTATCAGGAAAGAGCAATAAACTGGAGGAGATCGGGACACTGCTCTTGGAGTGAGGGTCTTCTGCACAGAGGCCAGTCTGGATGGCACTGCTCAGTGGCAGTGGGTTGTACTGAGTCACTGTGTTTAGGTCTCTTAGCTTAGCTTCCTCTGGAGCCTGCATCGTAACGGCAGATTTTATAAATTCATGGGAGTGCCTGTGTGTGTGTACGCGCACATTTACATGCCACTTTTTCAGGGTTAATAATGGAACCCATTTTGGGGCCTGAGTTGTGAAAAACGATCAGTTCTAAAGAGGAAAAAGCATAGTCCTTTCTTTGATAACTTTCTGTTACGCAGAGTACTTTGCCCTGCATTCAATATGTGCACTGATGGACGCAAACCTGACTTTTTTTTTTCTTATCCATTTTTAAACCTGCTACGGTGAAGTGATGTGGATCCTAAAAAAAAGCCTTCCTTCGAGCAAGATTTTAGCAAGCCTTGCCCTCCTCATCTGTAGAAAAGCTAATCTGCTCCACCTTTTTAGCTACATCTGTGGAGCTCATCAGAAAGCTTGGCTTGCTATTCTCAATTCAGCAAGCACTTTCCAACGCTGCTTTGTACAGAGAACTCTATTAGGTACTGTGAGGTTACAGCGATGAATAAAACTCAGACCAAGCCCTTGAAAACTTTCAATTCAGTGGGGTAGAAAAGCCACTGGGACTACTTGTATTATAAAGCAGAATGAAATACCGGAAAGGATGCTGCATAAGAGGAATACTTTAGAAACCTCAGAAAAAGAATAATTTACTCTTAGCAGGGGGTGAAGGAAGTGGATTTGAATCCAGTCATGAAGAATTAATAGAACTCCCTTAGGTGGGAAGAGAAAGACAGCCTGGCTGAAATGATGGCGTAGGGCAGTGGGTATGTGAGGACGTGCAATAGCCCACTCTGGCATGCCTGCTGACCTCTTGCAAGGACAAGGGGGTGGAGACTGACCCAGGAATGCCATCCAAGAACTTGGATGCAGTCAAGAGCTTGAACTTGGGGCATGAGGAGTTGATCAGCTGGAGCCTGGGAGAGCACTGAGCAGGATCCGGTCACAGCCCAGACGAGGGGTGGAGGGTGGGGGGTGAGTTGGGACACAGGCAGGAGAGAAGGGGGCAGATGGAGGCACAGTGGTCACTGGTAAGAGTGGAAGAACATTCCCCCAGGCACTCTTCCCTTCTTTCTAGAGATGGACCCCCGCCCCCTAGAGGCTGAAGAGTGAACAACAGAACCTTCTGCCTTTGAAACAGCCAATACTCAAACCTCTCTCCCCTTTCCAGATGTTGGGCAGCTGTAAACAATCCAACCCATCCATGAAGGTTTTGCTGGCGAGCGTAGCTGCTTTTAATTAACTGGTGTGAGGATCTGCTAAGATAGGTGCAAATTGAACACTTCCTTGAACATCTCCTAATGAGGACCGATTTCTAATTAAGCATATTTTCTTCCACTTCATGCCTCGTCCCCCGCTTACTTCTGCAGCAATAGAAGCAACACTGATTTATCAACAACAGGAGAACACTTCAAATCACCCCCCAAAGGTGTTGGCTAGAAGAGGGGACCTGGGAGGCCAAGAACTCAGGGAAGGAGTTTTCTCATCAAGCCTCAGGTCCAAGGTCCAATACCTTAACAGGAAGCTGTAGCAAGTAATGGAGCTGGGGCGTAAGAGCAGAAGAAGGTGGGACAGAAAGACACCACCTGCTAGGTTTGGAGCTCACAGGGGAGGAGGGCAGAAGAAGCTGGGGGATGGGGGGATTGCCTGAAAAGCTAGTGGGCTAGTAAAGTGGGGGCCAGGAAATCGATATGGGAACGATGTCTTCCTAAAGATGGGCCCAAATGGTGCACGGGGTCTCTGCAGCACGTGGGTGATAATGCTCAGGCTCTGAGATCGACCCCGTCTCAGCCCTTCTGCTGCTGAATTCTTGGCAAGGAAGCATCTTTCATGACCTCATTTGGTTTGATGAGATGGATCTTCCCAGGGTTTTTCAATTCCCTTATTCATGATTTCCCACACCAAAATGCACTTCTTGTTCTTTTTTGAATGCAAAGGTCTAGAAGTTTTGGTTGTGGCATGAGGGACTGAACCCAGGGGCTCTCTACCACTGAGCCACATCCCCAGCACTTTTCATTTTTTAATTTTGAGACAGGGTCTCACTAAGTTGCTGAGACTGGCCTCAAACTTGCAAACCTCCTGCCTCAGCCTCCCAGTTGACTGGGATTATAGGCTTGCACCATCATACCTGGCTTCTATTTTTTTTCTTTTTTAAAGAGAGAGAGAGGGGCAGTAAGAGAGAGAAAGAGAGAGAATCAATTTTATTTAGTTTTTCATGTGGCTTTCATTGCTCTGACATTCTGTTGTGTACATGATGCTGGGATTTGAACCCGCATATGGTGCATGCCAGGCAAGCACCATAACTGCCGAGCCACCACTCCAGCCCCTCCTATTTGTCTTAATGGTGAAGAGACAACACAAGTGAAATGCTAATTCTCTTCCTGCCTAAGTTTTTGTTTCTGTTTTTAATCCAGTTTGAGGAGTGAGAGGAAAAACAACAGTTCTGACAAAGAGTGACCAGTCACGAGCAGCAAATACATCCATTAGGGCCATGTTTACACTTCGTGTTGTCAACAAAACATCTGCCCAAATAGGTTTTGTGAGTACGCAAAGTCATAGCCATCTGTCCACATGAGCTAATGTGCTCTGTTTAGGTTTTGCAAGTATCTGAGATGGACTTGGCTGCATAAGGAGCGCTGAGTGAAATCAGAAGCCCCTGGCTGAGTCTTACTTTGGACCCTTGGTAGCACAGAAGTCTCAGGCAGGTCACCTCTATTTGGCCATTTATAAAAGGGAAATAGTGGGACTGGAGCGGTGGCTCGGCAGTTGTGGTGCTTGCATGGCATGCGTGAGGATGCAGGTTCGAACTCCAGCCCCATGTACACAAACCCAGCCCCACGCACACAAGGACACAGGTGGGAAATGCCATTTAGCTGTGTTGTTCAAGAAAACAGCCTGGCATTCATGCTTCTGTGAAACAGGCATTTCATCGACAGACTGGATTCTGGGTAACAAGGAACTCATCCTGATGGCAAGTTTTCAAAACCACGGGGAATGCTAACCCAATAGGGAGAAGATTGGAGCTAAAGAAAACAGACAGGGACAGCACTCGGGTTAACAGATTTGAGATCTGACCTCAGTCACCACCTGCTAGACCAAGTGGACAGAAAGCAGTTGCTGGACAGTAAGAGAAAGACACTGGCCGGAAGCAATCTCTGCACTGCTAATTAAAGGGTACCACCAATTCCTTCAGAGAGAGTTTAAAGACTGCTGTAACTTGGGACCACTGAACAATCCTTTCTGATTTATTCAATATACATTGACTGTGTAATCTTTATTTCAAAATTTGGATTTAGTGTCTCAAAATGCCCTTTGCCACCACAAATGCTGTTTCTAGGACTCCCCCAGATATCGGCATTTGTAAATATCTAGGCCAAATGCGCCTTATCCTAGTCTTAGACTCGAGACTCAAGTCAGAGTGAAATTGGGGAAATGTTCCTCCTTTACAAATTCTGTCTTAATAAACGCACCTGTAGGGTGAGATCCAAGAGCAAGCGGAGCACCACTGTCCGTCAAGGAGCACTGCTCCGGCTGGCACTCTTGCCCATGCTTCTTACAGCACTCAGCCTCCACACACGCCTGACTTCTCCCCCAGCCTTGCTCCTACTTCACCCTAAACCTCCTTGGCCAGCAACCCTCACTGTTTACCACCGATGTCCTAGACGCGTCATGTCAGCTCAGCACATAGCTCACTTCCTCACATTATGACCTTGACTTTCCCCCAGCTTCTTTCCGCTTTGATTTGGCAGATTCTAGCGCCATGATCAAGCTGCCCTAGTATCGAAGACTCCACCAGATCAAATACCAAGTCCATTTTCAGCATTGAATTCCTTTTATTCATTCATATAGTAGAGTGAATTTCAGTTATGGTCTATTTTAGATGCCAAGACGCGAGAATAATGGGAAGAGTCTTAAAATTAAAAATTGAGTTTTTTAGTACCTCTTAAGGGACGGTTCTTTTTTTTATTTTTAAGAAAGAGGAGAGAGAGAGAGAGAGAAGCAACCTTTAGTTTTTCATGTGACTTTCACTCCTGGGACATTTTGTTGTGTATGTGGTGCTGGGATTTGAACTCATGGACTCACACATGCCAGGCATGCGCCGTAACCACCGAGCCATCACTCCAGCCCAAAGGACGGTTCTTGATATAAAACTATACTATATATGTATAATTCCATATGACTTCCCAGGTGAATTCTACCATATGTTTAAAGAAGAATTAATATCAGTCCTCAAACTCTTTCAAAAAAGTGAAGAGAGAGGAACATTCCAAACTCATTTTGTAAGCAATTATTACCTGGATACCAAGGTCAGATAAAGACACTACAAGGAAAGAAAACTGCAGGGCAACATCTCTCATAAACATAGCTATAAAATTTTCCACAAAACACTAGTTTTGAATCAATGGAACACTAAAAGATCATACACTACGACCAAGTAGGATTTATCCTAAGATACAATGATGGTCTGATGTCTGCAAATCAACTAATGTGATACATCACATTAACAGAATTAAGGGAAAAATGTAGAAAAATAATTTGACAAAGTTCAGTACCCCTTCATATTAAAAGCTCCCAACATACTAGGTATACAAGGAATTTACCCTGACTTAAAAATGTCATATTTGAAAAGCCCACAGTCAAAATCATAATCAGTGGTCAAAAGCTGAATGTTTTTTCCTGTAAAATTGAGAGCCAAAACAAGGATGTCAATTCTTGTCACTTTTATTCAACGTAGTGCTGGACCTCCTAGCCAGAGCAATTAGACCAAAAAAAAAAAAAAAAAAAAAAAAAAAAAAAAAAAAAAAAAAAAAAAAAAAAAAAAAAAAAAAAAAAAAAAAAAAAAAAAAAAAAAAAAAAAAAGAAAAGAAAAGAAAAGAAATAAAAGGCAGTCAAATCAAAAGGGAAGAAGTCAATTTATCTGTTTGCAGATGGCATAATCTTGTATGTAAGAAACCCTCAAGACTAAACAACAACAAAGAATTAGAACTCACAAACAAACTCTAAGATTTCTGGGTACAAAATTAACATACTCAAAACAGTTGCATACACCAACAATGTACTATCCAAAAAGGAAGTAAAGAAAACAATTCCATTTAGAATAGCTTCAAAAAGAATAAAATACTAAAAGCAATTTACAGATTCAGTGCAATCCCCATCAAAATACCAATGGCATTCTTCACAGAACTAGAAAAAATAGTTCTTAAAATTCATTTGGAAGAATGAAAGACCCAGAATAACCAAAGAAATTTTGAGCCTAAAAAGCAATGCTAGAGGAATCACAAAAACTGACTTCAAATTATACTATCGAGCTATAGTAACAAAACCTGCATGGCACCAGAAAAATAATAGACACATTGAGCAATGGTACTAAATATAAGACATAGACACAAACCCACACAGATACAGTCAACTGATCTTCACCAAAGGTGCAAAAAACACACTAGAGAAAAGACAGTCTTTATATCAAAAGGTGATGATTCAACTGGTTATCCATGTGTAGAAGAACGAAACCACTCTGTATAAAAATCAACTCAAAATTGGAATTAAATCAGAAATTATGAAACTTCTAGAAGAAAATGTAGGGTCAACACTCCAGCTTTTAGCCAGAGGTAAGGACTTTCTCAATTGGACACCTAAAGCACAGGAAATATTGTCAAGAGTTAATAAATAAATGGGCTAGCATCAAATTAAAAAGCTTCTGTACAGCAAAAGAAACAATTAAGATTCTGAAGAGAGGACCCACAGAATGCAAGAAAATCTTTGCTAGCTTCTCTTCTGACAGAGGATTAATATCTAGAATACATAGAGAGCTCAAAAATCTTTACACCAAAAACCTCAAATAACCCAGTTAATAAATGGGCAAATGAACTAAACAGACACTTCCTAAAAGAAGAAATACAAATGGTCAACAAATACATGAAAAAATGTTCAACATCATTAGTAATTAGGGACATGCAAATCAAAACTACATTGAGATTTTTTTTCTCATACCAGTCAGAACAGTCATCAAGAATGCAAATAATAATAAATGCTGGAGAGGATGTGGACAAAAAAGAACATTTTTGGAGGGTGTCCTGGAACCATGAAGCCAAATAATACTTATGCAATAATCTAATTCTGGAAAACGCACAAATTATGTGTGTGTGTGTGTGTGTGTGTGTGTGTGTAGAAAGAGTCATTTATATCTGTTATAGGGGAAATATAGATGACCCAAGAGACTGGGATGTGGGTGATGTAGGGGTGGTTCCTATTAAAATTAGGGGCATATCATATTGTCACTACATATGCATTTATGATTGCAGAACAACATAACTCAATAAAATTTTTAAAAAAGGAACACCATTACACCATTGGTGAGACTATAAATTAGTACAACCGCTATGGAAATTAGTATGGAGGCTCCTCAAAAGACTAAGCATGGAACCACCAAATGACCCAGCTACGTCCTGAAAAATTAAAGTCATATTACGGCAGTGACACATGCATACCTGTGTTTATAGCAACACAATCCATGATAGCCAAACTACGCAACCAGCCTAGGTGTCCCTCAATAGATGAACAGATAAAGAAAATGTGGTATATATACAGCATGGAGTTTTACTCATTCATAAAGAAAAATGAAATTATGGCATTTTCAGGAAAATGGATACAACTAGAGACCATCATGTTAAGCAAAATAAGTCAAGCTCAGAAGGTTAAGGGTTCTTTGTTCTGTCTCATATGTAGAAACCAGAGAGAAAAAGAAAAACAAAGGTTGGGGTGAATCTCTTAAAAATCAAAGGAAGATCAGTAGAGGAAAGAGACCAAGGGGTGGAAGCAGGGACGGAGGTGGACAATGCTGGGAAGTGATGTTGGCCAAATTGTGCTATTACATTGTATGCATATACAAATATGTAACAAATCCCACCAATATGTACAAGTATAAAGCATCAATAAAAATGTGGAAAAAAAGGCATAAAATACTTAGGAATGAACTTAACTAAGGATGTGAAAGACCTGAACACTGAAAACTATAAGACTATTTAATAAATAAAGACTTCATGGGCTAGAAGAATTAACATTGTTAAAATATTCTTATAATCTACCAAGTAGATGTCATCCACATCAAAATCCCAATAGGGTTCTTCACATAAATAGAAAAAGAAAATCTTAAAATTCACACAAAACCACAAAAGAAATTTAGTAGCCAAAGCAATCTTAGAAGAACAAAACTGGAAGTATAATGCTTCCTGATTTCAAACTATATAAAAAGCTATAATAATCAAACTGGTATGGTACTGGAAGATGGATAGATTAGACCAATGAAACAGACAGTTAAGAAACCCATGTTCATGTGGTCAACTGATCTTCATTTAGGGTGCCTAAGGTACATAATGGGCTTATTTGCCAAATATGCTGGAAAAACTACGCAAAAGAAAACTATATAGATGCAAAAGAATGAAAGTGAGCCAATCTTTTATACTATACACAAAAAATTCAACTCAAAATGGATGAAAGATTTAAACATAAAACCTGAAACTATAAAACTCCTAAAAGAAAACATATTCAAACAGCTTTATGACATTGATGCCCGCAAAATTTCTTGGCTATGACACCAAAAACAGACAACAAAAGTAAAACTAAAGGGAACTATGTTAAATTAAGAAGAAGCTTCTACACAATGAAGGAAACAATCAGTGGAGTGAAAATCCAGTCTACGGAATGGGAGAAAAGATTTTCAAACCATGTATGTGATAAGCAGTTAATATTTTAAAACTGAAGGACCTCCTACAACTCAATAGCAACGAATTACTCAAGTTGAAAATGGGCTAATGTCTTAAATAGACATTTCTGAAAGGAAGACACACAAATGGCCTACAGTATAGGAAAGAGATTCAGCTTTGCTAATCACTAGGAAAACGCAAATCAAAACTGAAGAGAGATATCACCTCACATCTGTCAGCACGGTGCTATATGCATACAGACAGATATAAAGATACATATGCAAATAAAGGTATGTATATTATCTTGACATATATAAATACAAGTATATAAAACATAAATGTAAAGATATCTTTAGCTATAAGTATATATAAATATATATCTGTATCTTTACATATATATACACATATACATATACACACATATATATACACACACATATACATATATATATACATATATACATATATATATACATATATTTACATATGTATCTTTACCAGGAATTAAACCCAGAGGCTCTTAACTACTGCGCCACATCCCCAGACTTTTTAAAATTTTTTATCTTGAGGCAGAGTCTTGCTATGTTGCTGAGGCTGGCCTTGAATCTGCAATCCTCCTGCCTCAGCCTCCTGAGCTGCTGGGATTATAGGTGTGCGCCACCACACCTGGCAAGGATTTCAGACAACTGGGGTTGTCTGGAAAGGGTAACATGTTGATTAATTTGGTATGCAGTCACCAAGAAGGCAGGTACGTTCGATGGGGAGACATGAGACGGGACCACAGAGCCATTACAGAATCTCTCCTGGATGCCATCATTCAGAGGATGGCATCACACCCTGTACCCTAGAAGTTTCTTTACCTTTCCTGGCCTTGCAGAAATTGCTCATTTTCCTCCGTATTGTGCACTTCAAATCTGGCATGCATGAATGATCCAGCACACAATAATCTTTAAAAATAGTGTGGAGTCTGGAAGTGCTCCATCAGCGACGCCTTTATAGTAGCTACGGTGTCTTCTTTTTTTTAAGTACAAATGAGATCATGTTACTTTTGGTTAAAATCTTCCAATGGCCTCCCCTGCACTTTGTATAGAATTCACATTCCTCACTGCGGGCTCCAAAGCCCTGCAGGATCTGGCTCCTTGCTACCTTTCCACATCCCACTTACTCTCTAAGCCCAGGCCACGCTGGTCTTCATTCTGTTCCCCAAGCTCAGCACACCCAGCCCTTCTGGGCCTTTGCACCCGTGTCCCCTCTCCTAGGGTGGTCTTCCTCCTTCCCATTACTCAGTGGCCCCCTCCTCCCTGAGGTCCACCCTCAGCCACCTACCTACCATCCCTTCATTCACTCATTTATTTTTACTGCTTTTTTTTTTTTTTCTCTCTCTCTCTAGCAGTAGAAACTCAATATCATTTGAATCCATGACAAGGACAATGTGGCTAGTTCCAGATGTAGCTGGTTCCCAGGGGTTATTCTTGCCCTAAGAATCTTGTTTGACTTCTCCCGCATCAATCAGCTCACTCCAACTGTCTTACTGGTTCATTAATCACACATAACTATCTCTATGTTAACGGCAACCAACAACTTTCAGGAAACGTATTCATTAAGACCATGTTTATACTTCTTGTCAACGAAACATCTGCCTAAATAGATTTTCTTGATATAGAAAGTCATAACCATCTGTCCACATGAAATAATGCATTCTACTTCAGTTCTACACGGATGTGAGTATTGTGGGCTTATATTTTCTGTTGGAAGAGGGATTTGCGGAGTCAGAAGTATTGGGGCTTTGGGTTGGTGAGAAAGTGGAAGGACAGAAAGGAGGCAGATCCTGGCCTACAGTGAGGACTGTAAATTTTATATAAAGCTATTGCAAAGGCTGAGTCTTGCCTTTGACACCTGACAGCAGAGAGGTCTTGGGCCAGCAACCTCTGCGTGAGCATTTGTAAAAGGGAAATACTAACTAGCTCTCAGGATAAACATGAATATATAACCTCTCTAATACTGAGCACTGACAGATTAAACAACAAATTATTTATTTGCTTTTATGTGTCTCTTCTTACTACACTGTAACCTCCTAGACAGAAAGGACATTGTCCCTCTCTCTTCATTCCTGTGTCCCTGGTGCAGGCAATAGCACCTGGTATATAGCCAGTGCCCACTACATTTGTTGAGTACAAATGTTAGCGGTTGGTTTTCACAACTGTTCTGTAAAATCCATCACTGTTGCTTCATATGTGAGCAGCCTGAGGTCACAACAGGGTGGTCAGTGTGGCACAGCTGAGACTTGGCTCCCAGGAACATAGTCTTTGATTCCCATCTCTTGGAGGGAATCAGGAGCAATAAACCTTACACACGATTTCAAGAGTTCTTCATGTAACCTCTTTGTAGAGTCACAATTCTAAAACAAACCTTATATGTTGCTTTCTGTCTCTGCTCCCTGCTATTTCAGAACCTTTTCATCTATTCTCATGTCTGTTGTAATGCTTCAATCCTTTGGTTCCAAATTTATGCCTTGCCTCCAGCCCCCACAAGAAGATTAAGATCTGTTCCTTTTTGGAAAGAAAATCCAGGTAAATATCTTTAACATTTAGGCTGCAGGGCTGCGGGAACTGTGCTGACTTCACAAGCTCTTTTTCAAATAATGTAGGACAAGACTCATGTTAATAATTTTTATGGGCATTTAACACAGTACCCTGTAGCAACAGAAGCTCAGTGTTCCTGAGTCTGTGAAATTACTGTGTCGAGTTCCCACTGATGCTGTTTTGCCCTAAGAGTCTTGTTGGACCTCACTCCTCACCTTGCTCCATCTGCCTTACCTTGTGTGTTAATGAGATCTGACTTTCCTATTCAGCTCTCCCTGACTCTCCCTTCTGTGCTTCTGTCCCACCTGTCCCACCTACTTAACACAGACTCTCTCAGTGGCCACCCTTCATCCTTTGTTCTCATTCCCATGTCTTTAACTCTGAAGCAATATCCCATCTCCGTAATCCTTCCTTTATTTTCAACCCTGTCCTTTGTCATCCACAAAGTTCCTTTGGTCCCTTAATGATCAGTTTCTGAGCCATGTTGGTCCCAGTGCTGCTAATGGCGCCCATCTTCTCACACCTTAGATGTGATTCCTCTTTAGAGAGTATGGTGGCTTTATAATGTGTGAACTTGGATGGACTGAGCTACATTTCCCAGAGTTCCCTGTCCTGCATGTTTCCGACTAGAGTGGACCATGGCGAGCCCTCACGGGGGAGTTGTGGGTGGGCAAAAGTGACGGCAGACATGAACGTTATTGCTTATCTGCTGGCTCAGAATATTGGGGGGCAGCAGCAGCAGCCAGGCCTACAGCTACTCCACCTTCCCCCAAAAGTCTCTTCCAGCATCTCCAATACCTGGGTCAGGAGTACATCCAGCTTTCTGATAAGGGGCATCAGTTTGTCCTCTAGGACACCACTGAGGTCAGATGCAGTAGGCACTGATGCAGGTTTAAGTCCCTCTTTGTAGGTTCCAGCTTCTGCTTGAAAGTTCCAGCTCGTCCCTGTCTCCTTATTTTATCTTCTATGGACTGAAAGCTTGTATTCCTGCCAAGTTCCTATGTGGAAGCTCTGCCCCCCAACATGACTGTATCTAGAGACAGGACCTTTAACAAGAAGTAGCTAAGGTTAAATGGGACCACAGGATGGGACCCCAGAAGAATAGGTGTCCATATAAGAAGATGCAAGCTCTCTCTACACATGCATACAAAGAAGAGGTCACCTGTGCACACAGTGAGAAGGTGGCTGCCGACGAGCCAGCAGGAGAGAACCCGCTGGGAATTGAATGCTGCAGGACCTTATCTTGGACGTCTCAGCCTCTAGAACTGTGAGAAAATGAATTTCTATTGTTTTAAGCCACTTGGTCAGTGATATATTGTTATGGTGGCCTGAGCAGGCTAAGACAACATCCTTCTTCCCTTCCTGGCTTTCCTTCCAACTCCAACATCAAACACAAAGACAACTGCTCCACTGAGACTGTAAGTAGCTACCTCAGTTGTGCAACGTCACATTCCTGTATAGATGTCCTTATTTATCTATGAGTATGTAAAACATGCAAATATATCTGCATATGTGTATGTGAAAACAGACACACATATGCCTGTTCCTGAAGTTTTTTTGTAAAGATGTTGTTTTTTATTAAAACAGGCATCCATGCAAAATATGCCTCACGGGCGCCTCTGAAGTACTGCACATTCACCGCGCAGCGAGCAAAAACACCTCCGTGAGTGTCTGTAGGAGAACAGTTCAAGTCTAAGCAACGTGAAGTCAGCTAAATCTGCTCCTGACATCCCTTTTAGGCTTTTTTTTTTTTTTTTTTTTTGTGGTGCGGGGATTGAACCCAGGGTTTCACTCATGCTAAGCATGTGCTCTACCACTGAGCAACGCCCCACACCCCTAAGCTATATCTCCAGCACCCCCACCCCCTTTAGGTTCCCTCTCATCTTTCTCCCTAACCCCTCACCATGAGCCTTGTTTTGAAAATACCAGAATCACTAAAGGGCACTCAGAGATTCACAGTACGTATTTATTTGCATGCTAAAGGCAATACCAGTTGACTTTAAAAAAGCCAAAATGTCCCCAAAAGCCCCTCCCTCAGGCCCTTGTAGGCTGGCATAAACACTTCCTTTTCTCCGTCTTAGTCTCTTTTCAAAGTACATTGTCCTCTGTCCTTTGTTTTCATGGTCTGGACTGAAGAAGTACCTGAGTCATAACAACTGGAACACTAGGGGTGGGGAGACTGGATAGAGCAGGCATTAAAAAAAGACAGACAGTGGAGGTTCGAGCGGAGCTTGCAATGAGGACTGATGTGCACAGCACAAGAAATAAAGAGACCCGAGATGTCCCTGCCACCCTAAACCACTGTGCGCGCACCAGGAAGAGCCCGGTTCCTGTGCCGCTAGAAAACCTTCAGACCTGCCAACTGCAATGTTGAGAGAAAATGACTCTGGGACACTATGAGAAGTCATTCCTTCGTTTGTTCAGTTCCACATACATTGACCGAATGTCTCCCAGTCCTCACGCACCATTCTAGGCACACAGAATAGAATGGAAAGCAAAAGGCACAAGTTTCCCTGCCTTCGTAGAATTGGATTCTACTAGCAGACAGCCCAAAAGTAGCAGAATCAATTAAGTTTTCCTGTAAATCAGTTTTTCAACGTTGTTTTCAGCCTGCTAAGGAAACTTTTCAATATTTTGCCCCAACAGCTGTCAAATGAAACCTGAATACCAGATATATTACATATGTCTATCCGTTGTTTGTGGAAGGTATGATTTTTTTTTATCACTCCCACCCCAGAACAAATTTTTGCTTTGTGGGGCCGCATTGCCTCCTGGAGAATGCATGTTATAGATCCTTCTATTCATTCAACAAAGCGAGCCGCTTGGATAGCTACAGGTGAGGGAAAACAGTTCAATATACAGGACCAAGATAGCAATTTTTAGAAAACATTCATATATTATCAAATTTTGTGATAAAACAGATAAAGCAACATAGGTTTTTGTATTTAAAAATTGGGGCTCCTTCTAGGCACAGTGACACACACCTGTAATTCCAGTAACTCCAGGGGCTGAGGCAGGAGGATCCCAAGTTCAAAGCTAGCCTCAGCAACTTAGCGAAGTCCTAAGCAACTTAGTGAGACCCTGGACAGGCATATGCAGACAACTCAAATCAAATCAAATCTAAATGGATCAAAGAATTAGGAATAAAACCTGCAACTATACAATTGCTAGAAGAAAAAATAGGATCAACACTCTATGACCAGGTGTAGGCACTTCTGTCCTCAGCAAGACTCCAAAAGCTCAAGAATTAAAGCCAAGAATCAGTGAGTGGGATGCCATTCAACTGAAATGCTTCTGCACAGACAAAGGTTTAGTCAAGAGCATTGAGAGAGAACTTACAGAATGGGAGAAAATCATTGCATGCTATGCCTCTGACAGGGGACTAATATCCAGAATATACAAAGAACTCAAAAAACCAAACACCGAAACCACAAATAATCCAATCAATAAATGGGCTAAGGAAACTTCTCAACAGAGGAAGTAAAAAAAGTCAATAAATATATGAGAAAATGTTCCACATCATTACCATTCAGAGAAATGCAAATCAAAACTTCACTGAGATTCCACCTCGCTCCAGTCAGAGTAGCAAAAATGAAGAATACGAACCATAACAGATGTTGGATGGGGCTGTGGGGAAAAAGGAACACTAACATACTGCTGGTGGGGACAGCAAACTTGTACAGTCACTCTGGAAAGCAGCGTGGAAACTCCTCATAAAACTAGGGATGGAACCACCTTATGACCCAGCTATCCCACTCTTGGGTGTTTTCCCAAAAGAGCTAGGATCAGCATACTATAGAGACACAGCTACATCAATGTTTATAGCTGCTCAATTTGCTACAGCTAAACTATGAAGCCAACCCAGATGCCCCTAGCTCAATGACTGGATTAAAAATTGTGAGATATATATACACACACACACACACAATGGAGTTCTATTCCGCTATTAGAATGATATCATGCCTTTTACAGCAAAATGGATGGAAACAGAAAAAAATTATGCCGAGTGAAATATCCCAAACTCAGAGACTTAAGGGGCAAATGTTTTCTCTCGTATGTGGAAACTAGTGTAAAACCTAAGACAGGATGATAATCGTCAGAAGCCAAGCTATACACAGGCAGGCAGAGAAACTCAGAAATATCAACAATTATTATACATGTATATGTTCACTTCAAACTATAGTATGGTGGGATTACAGAGGAGACATGAGTCTGTGTCAATATCCATGTATGTATGAATATGAAACAACAATTCCCTCCACTGTGTAAGACTATGTCGAACTAATAAGAAAAAGCAAAAAAATGCATATAAAAAGGACTGGGGATGTTGCTCAGTAGTTAAGAGCCCCTGGGGTCAATCCCTGGTACAAAAAAAAGTGGGGGTCTCCAACCAACATGTCAATGTTATTTGTGGACAAAAATGTACCTAGCAGAACACACTCACGTGTGGTAAGGATGCTGAAATAAAGTCCAGACTTCTAATAAATAACAAGCTGTTCTCCACAGTCCCCTGGGAAAGAGCAGTCAGACTTTGGGGAAAGGTGCCCTCCAGGGATACCGCTGGCTTCCTGGTAGAGAAATGCCCCATGGCCACCTACCCCTAGCAAACCCTTCTTCTGAGGTGCCCTCCACAGCCACTCCTGGGAAGTGGAGACTCTTCTGGCAGGTAGAATTCCCCACATCTCCCTTACTCATAGGCAAGACAGTAGGTGCTTGAGGACCCACATATGGATGTTGGAGCAAGGAGAAGTCATGTGAGATGGACAGATTCTGGTAGTGTGCAGCAGGCAGGGACATGAGAGGTATGCCACCATAGCCTCCTAAGAATGTGCTATGCCAAGGGGTGCGTGGATTGTGTAGGAATGGCTGTCCATGGAAAGAGAACACGGCTGTGGCTTCTATAGACATTGACCCCTGACACTGCATAAATGCCAGGCTTAGCTTTTGAATCTGCAGCTTGATTTCCATGTGGTCATACACAGTTGCCTTTCTATCTTCATACCCAACCTTCTGGCAGCATATTTAGACTCTTATGTTATCCAAATTGCCTCATGAGATCGTAGTATCTTTCTGCAAATCTACTAAATAAACTCACTAAGTTGTATACTTTCTTTGGGTGAACTATATGGTATGTGAGTTACATCTCAATAAAAATACTAATAAAAGGCTTTAAAAAGTAAATAACTTAAATAAATAAATCACCACATAAACTAGCCTAAATTGTAAGACTTACAAGACAAAGTTGATTTTTGAGGACTACCAACTGAGAGAGCACATGGTGGCCTGAGTTTGTAAGCATTATGGATGCTAAGTGACCGAAACTTCCACTAATTTATAGCTTCTGTACACATTGTTGCAAGTATGGTGAATTTAAAAATCATCTATGTGTTAGCTCTTAGTCCAGAAGCCTGAAGTCCAGCACGATGCACCCGAGTCCTCTTCTCAGGGTCTCTCAAAGCTAAAATTGAGGTGTCTGCCTAGTTGGGTTCTCATCTGGGTTTTCTGGGAAAATCCATTCCAAGCTCATTCTTCTTACTGGCAGAATTTGGTTCTTTGCAGTTGTAGGACTGGGCCTACATTTCCTCACTGGCTGTCAACTCAGCTACTCTGGCTCCTTCAGGCTGCCCCTATATACCTCCACGTATGTCCTCCTCCTCATTCGTCCATCAAGCCTCCTCATGCTGCAAACCTGACTTCCCCTCTTGCTACCAGCCTGAGAAACTTCTCTGCTTTTGCAGGGTCATGCTACCCAAATAATCCCCTTGTCATCAAGTCTGTGTCATATTACATGCAAAAGCAAAATACCCCACACTCAGAGATTATGCAGGGGCATGGGCATGTGGGGGCCACCTTAGAATTCTGCCCACAGCAGTGCTGCCATCTGGCTCATGATGACCTGAAATCTACAAGCGACACCCATTCTTGTGCATTGTTTCAGGCTCGCATTTAGATGATCACTTATCTTTTTCTCCCTTCAACTTGGGCAAACAACACTAACATTCTCATTAGCAATTAGGTAACACAGACTACTAGGACACTGGCAATGATGAATTTTTCAATTCCTTTAAAATTTGTAATTATTATGCCACTTAATCATGAAATGAATGTGTTCATTAAAGGTATTTTTAGAAAATCAGAATACTAGAAATAGTTGCCCTATCTTCCAGATATAACCATCACACAAGACAAATGGATATTTTGTGAATGATAACATGAAAGCAAGTTCTATGGCAGACAAAGTGACCTGCCCAAAGTTTATGACATTTGTTGGAACCAGGGTGGCAACTTCTAATCCGGTGAGGGAGAGTAAGCTTTCTGTTGAAGGAAGTTAACCCATAAAGTGGTTAATCCCAAGAAAGGGAAGGAAGTAACTGTATTAGTTTCTTGTTGCTGCTATAACAAATTATTACAAACTTAGTGACTTAGAGCAACACAAATTTATTATCTTTACTAGAGGTCAGAAATCCAATGTGAGTGTCAGGGATAAGTTCCTTCTGGAGTTTCTAGAAAAGTCTCAATTTCCTTGACTTTTCTAGCTTCTAGAGGCTGCCCACACATTCTTTGTCTTTTGGTTCCACATCACTCTCGCCCCTGCTTCCATCATTACCACTCCTTCTCTAACTCTGACCCTCTTGTCTCCCTCTTACTGATTACGCTGAGTCCACCTAGGTAATCAGGAACTATATTCCCATCTTAACTTACCCATGGAAAGTCTCCTTTGCCATTGACACAGGTTCTGGGCATGGGCGTCTATGGTGGTATGTTTTTGTCTATTGTGTAAGCCTTGGGTCCAAAGGAGAGAACCAATTCCTGTGGCCTGTGGCTTCACTCTCAGAGGAGCTGGAAGTTCTTCTGCCATCATGAGCTGCATTCACTAATGCAGGAAAAGAACCCCAACCCAAGGCTTGGATCCTGCGTGCATGGGGCTTGAGAGCCTGTGGACACACACCCATGTGACTTAACAGGCTCAAGCAGGGGGCATGGTGCTGGGTCTAAGGTCTGGGGGGGAAGCTGTTTCTGGGTCAATGAAGATTGATGCCAGGACCCCTCCTAAGGCATTGTCCGGCCACCACAGGTGTGCCTGGAGAAAATCACCATCTGATACATTCCTGACATTCCCTCTCACATTTCCAGGGATGATCTGGGTGGGCATAGCCACCAACCCTATGGACTGTTCTAGCACTGTTCTATGGTAAGGGAATCCTGCTGTGTAGTGGTCAGTGATTCTGCACACTTGAGCAGGGAATACCTGCCCTTTCGCAGCTGGCACATTCCTGTATACACTCCTGATGAAATTCCATTTCTATCTGCGCATTCCAGGGCCAAGGAAATCTTTTCTACAGCTTCCTTCAACAATGTCTGTGCAAATGGATACAGCTCTGCACACCTGCCATACTTCATGTTCTCAGGTCTGCCTGCAGCCACTCAACGTTAGCCTCTGCACGACTGCAAAGGTGACATTTCCTAGGTGTTTTTTAGGGCTGCTCTGGGGGATATCATTACCATGAGAGATTAGAAGCCATTAAGTGAAACTAATGCCTTCGTAAGGCAGGGATGTTTATCAGCTGCTGGTAACTACATTTCCTCTCATCTTTTATTGCTTTTGATCTCAATAGGCCCTTGCTCTATTCAACGGTTTATCAATGCCAGTAGCACCAGCTCGTTCACTTCCTGCGTGTATACCACTTGCTGTCTCCACTGTCCACACTCATGCTGTGCTAGCTGTTGACCCAATTTAATGCCTAGCTGGAAATTTTCCTCTCAGTTGGGATTAAAGGGGAAAATATGAGAGAAGAAGAGGTGATTCAGTTACTCGCATATGTAGAATTCTTTGATTAAAGGGAGAAAAAGGTTGTGAGGGAGGAGATTGTCTAATGATCCACCTACTTAGCAATTTTTTTTTCTAGGCTCAAGTTTCTTACCCATAACACAAGCTTCAAATGCCTGAATCACCTCTCTCAAGTCACTCCAGAATGCTTATTTCCAATTTCATGTGACCTCATACATCTCCAAGTTGATTTTCTTAACGCCTCTTTTCAACGGTAGAGCCACAATTTTGTCTTTAATTCACCTAATTGCCTGGCATGACTCTTCGGACATATTTCCAAATTAGGACAAAAGACTGGGGGTAGACAATGTGCATTTACCATCCTCAAGGGCAGGATAATGGTGCCAGGCCCAGGCGAGAGCTAAAAGACATACAGACTCCGGGTTGTACATTAGACGATGTGGGTACATTAGTCCAGCATTTCAATGCAGGAATGAGAGCGCTGCATTTTTAAAAACAGGCCAGGCTTTCTCCATGTTCAGCACATTGCCTCGTAGAATGAGCCAAGGAGAGCTAGAAACTGAAAGAGGTTTTGAGAACATTTAATCCACCACTGTCATTTTATAGTGGAGGATTAGGAGGCCCAGGGCTATTCAACAATTTGTCTACAGATACTCAGCAGTTTATTTACTGAAAAGAGAAGAAAATCCAAGTCTCTTGATCACCAGGCAAATGATGTTTTTATTCAATATGCTGTGGATCCTTTATCTCTGACTCTGGTACCTCAGGGGCACCCAGAGTAGTGATAGGAGGTCACTCTTGGCCAAGGCCAGGAATCCTCTTCTTTCCCGAGCTCTGAGTGCTACTGCTAGCCCTGATTTATCACCAGTAGTGGTTCTAGAGACAGCATAGGTAGGAGGCATAATGTCCTCCTCCTCTCCTGAACGTATCATATCCTAAGTACTAGAATCTGTATGTATGCCAGGCTACTTGGCAAAACGGAATTAGGTTGCATATCAGCTATTCTTAAATATAGGATTATCCAGGTCGGTCAAATGTCATCATAACAGTCCTTAAAAGAGGAAGAAGGAGGGCTAGAGCAGTGGCTCAGAGGTTACAGCGCTTGCCTGGCATGCACGAGGACCCAGGTTTGGACCCCAGTACCACCGGCACACCTAAGTGTAGGAGAAATGAAGACCAGATGAAAAAATCAATATTGATTCTTTCTCTCTCACTCTCCCTCTATGTTAAAAAAAAAAAAAAAAGGAGAAAGAAGGAGGAGAAAAATGGTAAGAGAGATTCTAAATGAGCAGGTTTCAAGCTGACTGTTACTGGCTTTGAAAAGGACAAGGCCAAGGGATGTCCGAAGCCCCTGGGAGCTGGAGAAGGCAGGACACACATTCCCCCAGGGCCTCAGAAAGGCGCAGAGCCCACCAGCACCCGCATTTTAGCCCAGTGAGACCAGTGTCAGACGTTCTGACCTACAGAACTGAGAGAGAATGAATTAGTGTTTTTGTAAGGTGTATCTTCCCCCTTCCTCCCCCTCCCCTTCCCCTGCTTTCCTTCTTATTCAGAGCTGGAGAGCAAACAAACAGGATCTGGCGCATGCTAAGCACACTCTCTACCACTGAGCTGCACCCCCAGCCCAGAAAGCCACTAAGCGCATGGCAATCTGTCACAGCAGCAACAGAAGGAGAATTCGGAGTTGGAAGGACTGCCTGCAAATCGACCCATCACTGGCTAAAATGCTTTGCTCTAATGGGAAGGTGAGGCACCCTTCTGGAGTTGGCTCTTCTGACCAGGTGTGAAAGGAGGGGCACAGGGACAAAAGCATCTCGCTTCCCTTCCCCTGGCTTCCCAAACTTATTTCCATACTGTTGCTGCTGCTTCTCCTGGATTGCAAAAGCTGGAATGAAAGCCATGGGTTTTCCAACTGTGATGTTTTCAATTTTTTAACCCCATCAACTAGTGGAATGGTTTGCATCCAGTAGGTTGCTTAACAAATCTTTACAGAATTGAAATGCAAGTCTAAAGGGAACCTTTATGTGCTTCCCATAGAAATAGAGTTAAGAATGCAAATTAAGAAAAACAGGAATGCTTCCTGACTTTTGGTGAATTTAAGAGCTTTTGCTGTGTGTGGTATTTTATGTTTTCTCTCTCTCTCTCTTTTTTAGTGGGCTAAGGTGTAACTGAAGGGTAGAAAACTGTGGCTTTTGAGGTATTCAAAAGTCTGTTCATAGCATCACAATTTACTATTGCTAGGCTATGGAAACAATCCAGATGTCCCTCACTGGAAGAATGGATCCAAAAACTGTGGTACATTTATACCATGGAATATTACACAGCAATTAGAAACAATGATATTGC
>PVKS010020224.1:0-37163 GCA_004027875.1 Aplodontia rufa | reverse complement strand
TCCCATTATAACTCTAAAAAAAGTATTAGATTGTAAAGCATTACATCTTATCTGGATTTAACTCATGCTACTAGACCAACTTTCTCATTGTCCAGGGTCTAGACCCCACCTCCACAGATGAGTGGAGACAATCGACCCTTAGATCTCTGGGTTAAGCTGATTTTACTCATCATGATCTCTTCCATGACCATCCATTTACCCTCGAAGGCTGCAATATCATTGTTTCTAATTGCTGTGTAATATTCCATGGTATAAATGTACCACAGTTTTTGGATCCATTCTTCCAGTGAGGATTTTAATGAACCAGTTCTGTGGAGTTGTCAAAGCAGAGGGTCTGGATGGATGGCAGTTTCAGTTTCAGAGTGTCAACTGAGAGGGGTTAGCTTGAAGTGGGACATGTGTGGTCATCACAGCAGAAGAAATCTCACTTTGCTGAAGACCCATAGGTATAGGAAATCAGAGGTTTGTCCCCTTACTGATTTTCCCAGATGAGGCCTGCGATGAGTGACCAGGTGACAGGGTCACAGTGCCACCGTTTCCAGTCTTGGAGTGCTCCTTCTTTTATGGGTCTTGAGTGAGAAGCTCTTATCTGGTCAGGATGATAAGTTCCCATGCCTGGTGTTGATTTGGTTTGATAAGTTGGCACATATGTTATCTTTCAATTTGTGCCTTATGATGTTGCAGGCAGATGATACTTCATTACTGTAAAAACAAGGCATGAAGTCATTAGACTTTGGCACTTGGATTCAAAGTAGAGTAGCTCATGGCAAAGTACTGCTTCCAAAATGGACTAACTCAGGGGTTGGGGATTTATCTCAGTGGCAGAGCACTTGCCTAGCACGTGCCAAGGCCCCGAGTTCGGTCCTCAGCCCTGGGAAAAAAAAAGAAAACAAACAAACAAACAAAAAATGGAGTAACTCAGGTTTAGGTACAGCCTGAAAACTGCTGTTTTATACATTAAAGAGTAATTCAGAGTAGGGCAGAGCCTGCCTTCCATACCTGAATGTGAATGATTTGTGTGGAAACCAGATGGTTAGAGCAACTAAGCAGAAAGGTCTGAAGAAACAGGAACCAAGCACTACAAAGTCTGCTACAAAGCAGGGGCTTAATACCTTTTTGCTGAATGAATAAGTTAATTAAGCAAAAGACAGCAAATGAATTCTTTCACTTGCAGCGTTCCCAAACTTGCTGGACAGTGCAGATGGATCATGGTCCATCCAGTGGTTCTTTATCATTTCCTGATTCTTTTTCTAACTGCTTTTACTCTGTTATCATGAATGTACAACCCATGAAGAGCAAACTTTCCAGCCTCTGTGAGGGCAGGGAATTGTTCTGAATTCTGAGAAAGAATAGCTGCTCCAAAGACAATGTAGGAACAGAATGTGTCAAGTCCTCTAAGAAGGACTAGATATGTAGTGGTGGGGTCGGGGAGAGGAAAGAAGCAGGAGGAAGGGGAGAGGTAGGGATGATAGGGAGGTACCTTACTCTTTACTCCTCCAAGAAGCCAAATATGTTTCTATGATTGTGTAATAACACAACTCCTCAATAAAATTAAAAAAAGAAGGACTAGAGTTTCATTGGGAGTTGGGGTGAGACTGGAGTAACTGTAATAATTTTAAATTACATTAAAACAGGAAAGAACCACAAACAGGCACATGTCTTAAGGAAACTCAGGTGCCTTGGGCCTGATTTCTCCTTTTTGCCCATTTGGTACAACTGACTTCTCTTCCAACAAAAGGACTCAGTAGTTACTTGGGCTAAGAAAAAGAAGATTCCTGATCTTTTGTTCAAAAGAAGAGGCTATGCTAGAGGACCAGTTTGGGGATGAGATGGCCAAGGGTTTTGTTTGCCTTTTATTTTAACAATGTAGAGAGTCAGGATTGAAAATGTCTAGGGTGTCATCTCATTGTTGGGAGAAAATACATATTACAAGAAAGACGCTCCTTATTGCAGGGTCCAGAATCTCCCACACTCTGTGGAGTTCAGTCTCAGTGATGTGGAGCTGGTACTTAGAACACAGCACAAGTCCTCTGCCCATTCTTCAAACTTAGCACTGATGTCCCACATTTCATTCCTTCCACAAAATCAAACCAAGTATGGCAGCAAACATTTTTTTTGATTACTCACCCCACTTGTCTTTCTCTCTGAACTCCACTCCTTCTCCCCCCCCCCAAAGATTTATTTTTATATCAGTGTCAGGATCTTTCTCTTGATAACTTCTTGGCCTAACTCCAGGTTTTGGGTCTCTGACTTCCTGTAGTATTGCTGATATTCTTTCCCCAAGTGTTGCAATGACCTTGTGAAACTTGCTCTAGAATTATATTTTCCCCGTTGCATAACATTTTACAGAGTGAAGATACACTTACTGTAAGCTCGAGGTTCTGAAGTATGTTTCTCTTCATTGTATTCCTAGCCCCTGGCATTTTGGTTGGCAGTCAGTACATATTGGTTGAATGAATGAACAAGTTCACATCTTCCTCCTTCATTGGGAGCTGGGGTGAGACTGAGGTCTGAGAGTTGATTTAAAAAGTTATCTCTGTAAAATGAAAGCTAGGATAGTCTTTGAAAGTTTCCATGTCTACCTTGCATCATTATGCTGGAATTGTGCACATGTTTCTTGCCCTTGACTATCTCCCTGTCTAGTGGGGAAACCAGTTGGTTAAATGGAATTTATGAGGGGTCCTGGATAAGGTGAATACAAGTTGCTGTGGGAAATCGAGGGAATAACTATGCCATCTTTCAGGGTTAGGAAAGAAGAAAGTGAACTCCATGCAAGTTATGCATACAATAAAGCAGATGAAGAGATATGGGACATGGTCTACCTGGGAAAATTGGGTGGGGTAACATCTAGTGCCTTGCTACCAGAGGGTCATTACAAGTAAAGGCAAGATGTCTGATACGGAACACTAACCTGTATATTGATGTGACTGGGGCAGAAAGTTCCATGCAGGCAGAGAAAGACCTAAATGAGACTAGAGATATGAAAGGGACCAGATCCTAGTGGACTTTAATACTGTGACATAGATCTTAAGTGTTATGCTGTGGGCAGTGCAGAATAATAAGGATAATTAGAAATTTAGAAAATTTGGCAGATGTGCAAAGGAATAATTTGAGGTGGGAAAATCTCAGGGAAGGGAAACTGTTAGAAAAATATAGCAGCAGTTTGGAGGAGAAAAAAATACGAGAACTTGAGCAAAGCAAAAATAGATGCCAAAATGAAGTATCTAAACTCGGTGCTCGAAATGGCAAAGGTCTGAAAATTCTATTGGAGTCAAGAATAATTCCCAGGTTATTAATTAGGCCAAATAGTTGGATGGTGGTGACACTAATTGAAAAAGAGACTGCAAGAGAGAGAAAGGGAGGAATCTTGCTCTGAGAAGGGAGTCTGCAGAACCTCCACAGGAGTGTGCCTGCTCTGCAAGTGGACTGTAAGGCACTGAAGTTGGAGGAAAAGGACTGACAACGTCAATTTGGAATCATTAGCATATAGGCCATTAAAACTATGAGAATGCAGAAGCTCACTCAAGGAGAGTGTCAAGAGAAGAGGAACGAACCAATTTACAGTGAACAACTGGAATAATATGCAGAGAAAGAAAAGCTGATAAATTTAACCAGTACATATCAAACTTGCCTTAGGGGACAATATAATATTTTCCTATATACTATTCCCTACCACCTCTCTTTTGCAATCTGGTTTTTGTTTCCCAATACATTTTTTTCTTTCTTTCTTTCTTTTTTTCCTTCTTTCTTTTAAATTCTATGTCTTACAGTGGAATGAATCTGACTTAACATTCTTATGAACGTATAGGAATATACCACAGTGAATCTCATCATCATGTACATCCACAAGTAAATAAATAACCAGAAAGATCAGTGGAGCAGAGGGGAGGGAATGGGGGTGGGAGAAAGGGAGGGGAAGGGGAAGTGCTGGGGACTGAATTAGAACAAATTATAGTCCATGTTTTTATAATTATGTCATAGTATGTCCTATTGTCATGTGTAAATAAAACAAACCAATAACAAAACAAAAATTCAAGGAAGATCAGCAGAGGAAAGGGACTAGGGGACAGAAGGAGGTGGAGTGGGGAAGTGCTTGGGAGGGACACTGCCCAAATCAGATTGTTGTATTGTATACATGTAAGAATAAGTGAGACTGAATCACATCATTATGTACTACTATAATGCACCAATAAAATTGTGGAAAAAATACAAAAAACAAAATTCTACATTTTATGTAGAGATAAGTGCATACTCATACATGGCTTGTAAAATAATACAAAGTGACTCCATGTATTCTTTACCAAGCTTAGTGGTAAATTCTTGCAAACTATTACCACCAGGATATTGGCATCGACATAGTCAAGAACAGGACATTCCCTTTATCACAGAATTCCTCAATTTGTCCTTTATGCAAAACTAACTTTCCTTGTATCCTCAACTCTTCTTTAACTCCAGGTAAGCACCAATGCTTTCTGTTGCTACATTTTTTTTGTCATTTCATGAGTGTTCTATATAAATGGATTCATCCAGTGTATATCATTTTGGGATTGACTTATGTCACAAAACAATCTCTGAAGACCCCCAAAGGTTGCTGCTGGTATCCTACATATGCTGCTGCTTTTTGTTAAGTGGCATTCTATAATATGGATATTATAGTTCATTTTATCATCCACCTGTTAAGAGACATCACTTCCTCCCACCCCCTTCTAATCAGAATAAAGCTCATGCAAACATCTGTGTACCGATTTTCGTGTCAACCCAGGTTTTCATTTTTTGGGTTAAATGATCAGGAGTATAATTGTTGAATCCTATGGGAAGTTCCATATTTGATTTTCTAAGAGAGAGCCAAAGTGTTTTGATAACTAATGTACAATTTTACATTTTTCTTGCAATGCAAATGTCATGTTGTTTCTGTGAATCCTTGTTAGCATTTGATGTCCCTATTTTATAGCCATTCTGATAGATGCATAGACATCTCATTGCTGTTTTCATTTACGTTTTCCTAGTGATTAATGATGATTAATGTATTTCCATATGTTTATTTGCCATCTGTAAGTCCTGTTGGATGCAATGTATCTGCATTTTGTTTTTGATAGTTCTCCAAATGGATTGTTCTTGCTTGTTGAGATTTAAGTTATGATATTCTTGATATTCCTTCTTTGTGCTTATGTGATTTGGGAAAATTTTATTCCACTTCTCAGATTTTCTTTTCAACTCTTAACAGAATCTCTCTCACAGTAAAAGATTTACACAAAAATTTAATGAAGTCCATTTTAACAATATTTTTTCCTTTTATGAAGCTTAACTTTAAGCTACATCTATGAATTCAATCTAGTATTTTATCTAGAAGATTTCCTCCTATTTTTGTGTGTGTGTTTTAAAAGTTTTACAGCATTAGGAGCTAGAGCTGTGGCTCAGCAGTTGGACAGCTTGCTTAGCTGGCATGTGTGAGGACCTGAGTTCAAGCCCCAGCACCAAGTATACAACTGGGTGTCAGAGAAACCAGAACCAGATGAAAAATAAATAAAAATTTAATTCTCAGTTTCTCTCTCATTCATTCTCTCCCTCTTAAAAAATAAACAAAAAATTAGAAAAGTTTATTACAATCATTACTTAATGTTTGTGGAATTAGATGAAATTATGTCTTTTTTGGGGGTGAGACATGATTGTCCAGTTGCTCTATTACCATTTGTTGAAACAACTGTCTTCCTTCAGTGAATTGGGTTTGTGTCTTTGTGGAACATCAGTTGAGCATATTTGTGTGGTTCTATTTCTGAGCTCTCTGTTCTGTTCCATTGATCCATGTGTTTAGATCTGCCAATAGCACCAGTGTTTGAGTATGGTAGTGGCAGAGAACTGGATGGACTGATTCTTCTCATTTTAATTTTTTTCACAATTGTTCTACCTATTTTAGTTCTGTGCTCTTTCCATATAAATTTTAGGATCATCTGTTCTAAGTTTTCAAAAAGAAAAAAAAAAGATGTGAATGGGGATGGGGGAGGTGTTGATTCAGTGGTAGAACACATGCTTAGCAAGACCCTAGGATCAATTTCTTTCTTTTCTTTTCTTTTCTTTTTTTTTTTTGCTGGCATTTTGATAGGAACTGTGTTAAACTAATAAATCAGTTTGGGTAGAATTGATGTATTTGCTATGTTGATTTTTCCAATCCATGAATATAGTATGTCTATTTATTTAGATCTTATTTGATTTTTCTCACCAACATTGTACAGTTTCAGCATTTTTTTTACAAATTCTAGTAGATTTATACCAAAGAATTTCATTTTTCAAGCTGATATAAATGATATATTTTTTATAAGAGAGAGTAACGGTGAGAGAGAGAGAGACAGAGGGATAAACAATTTTATTTAGTTTTTCATGTGGCTTTCATTGCTCTGAGACTTTGTTGTGTACATGGTGCTGGGATTTAAACTTGCATACTTGTGCATGCTGGACAATCAAGTAACCGCTGAGCCACCACTCCATCCTTAAATAATATATTTTGAATTTCATTTTCCATGAGTCTCTTACCGATGAACAGAAATTCAATTGATTATTTTATGTTTATCTGTTTTTTTTTGTTTTTTTTTTTTTGTAGATTGCTTAGGATTTTCCACATAGATCTGTGTGGTATCTTCTAACAAGGACAGTTTTATTTTTGTCTTTCTGATCTGGATTCCCCCCCACACACACACTTTTCTCTCTTATTGAACTTACTAAAACTCTCAGCTTATGTTTGGTAAGAGTAGTAGGAGAAGACAACCTCATCTTATGGTTTTAGGGAAAAGCATTCAGTCTTTTCATCCTTAAGTATATTGTTACCTGTGGGAATTTTTGCAGCTGTTCTTTATCAAATTGAATTTATATCTACTTATATTTTTCTATGTTTTTATTAGGAATGACAGCTGAATTGTATTAAATGCTTCTTTTGCATCAATTGATAGGATCATGTGATATTTATTTTGAAGCTTGTTAAGATGGTGATTTGCACAGTGGATTTTTGAATATTTAGTCAGCCTTCCACTCTGAAAGAAACACCACTTGATCATGGTTTGACATTATTTTTCTATGTTGAATTTTATTTGCTAATATGTTGCTAAGAATTTTTGTCTCTACATTCATGAATGATATTGTTCCTTACTCATATTTTTTGAATTTTTTTGGTTTTGGTATCACTGTTATATTAAATTCAAAACATATATTGGAAGGATTCTCTTCTGTTTTCTAGTAGAGATTGTCTAATATTAGTGTTAATTTTTTTAAACGTGTGGTATATATTATCAGTAATTCCATCTAGGTCTGGAAATTTGGGGGGAGGAGTTTTAAAAATTATTCATTTGTTTCCTTAATGGTGATAGGGATATGTAATTATCTACTTCATATCTAGCTAGAGTGAGAGCATTTTTTCTCCAGTAAGTGGTAAATTCCATTCACATTGTCAAATACATTTACGAAGGACATTTCCTAGCATTCTCTTATCATGCTAGTTGTACTCAGGTAGGGCTTCCTATTGAAATAAGAGTGGTAAGGAGGAACTCCAGACAATAGCGGATTAAACTATGAACAGGAGGGAGCTCAACAGAGAAAGTTAGCTTGTACCACTTTTCTGAGACATTTGAATAAACCTACAGAGCTGAGTATTTGAAGAAAGCTGTAATGCTATTCCTGAATGGACAAAATATTTTTATTTTTATAATAAAAGCTAATTTTTCCAACTATTCCTCCCAAAGAGCACTTTGAGTTAACCACTAGCACCAAGTTATGGCTCTAACCTATATGAGACACAGGAAAGACACCAAATGTGTATTGAGTTAGGGAAACATTGGTTTATCTGATTCTTATCCTGGGTCAAGACTTTGTCTGATGGATGGAATGTATTGATAAGCTGTTTAGAATATTATAGTGAAGCAGTGTGAGAGACACTCTCCTAAGAGGAAACCTTGGGCAAAATTAAGAAATTCCTATTTTGTCTAAGAGATCTGTGTCTAGTTATTCAAATGCCTCTCTTTGGATGAATGGCATATGTAAATTGGGGGCCAGCGCTTTTTGCTTGGCAAAATGTAAGAGTGGCAGGGAATGATCGCTAGAGGGCCTGATTCCTTACCTTCAGACTCTGCTCTGAATTAATTTAAATGAATGTCTAATAAAATTCTCTACAAAGCACTAGAAGATTGTCACCTAGCCCAGTTAATCTTCATGACCCTGTCTAACCTAGATCAAAAGACAGGGTTTCTAGACTGCTTAACCTCCCTGTCTCTCTCTCTCTCTTTGAAAATGTTCCTTATTAAAGAAAGGTGCCAACAATGAAATACAATTATGTGGATATCCTCTTGACAGCAAAAAAAATGGGAGTATTACCTTTCTAACTTTAGATATTTAATTTCAGTGGATCCAGTTTTGGATTGCATTAGTGTGTTAGATGATCATATCCATACTTAAGCCATATTTAGTTTGCTCTGAAATCTATTCTTCAACAACTCTAACATAGGTCCCTGCATTGAACTTCGTTTTTACCCAGTTTATACTTAGGCAATCTGCTTTGAAATTCCAGGATGAGCTATTTTAAATTAAAAATGTCACAGGCAGACCTGTTTAAAAAGCATACAACAGAGTCAAACTTTATATAGAAATACACAACTTCAGCATGTGCCGGAAAATAAGCTATAAAACACTTGACACCATAGATTTCTATTTTGATATGCCTTGTTTGTCACAGGTCTCGCATCTGAGGGTCTTTGCATAGATGACACAATGATATATTTTTTTCCTGGCAGTTATGCCCTTTGTGTGAGTCCTACTGTCAAGTAAATCAATAAACATAGAATTCATTAACCACTGTACAAGGAATATGAGTCTTATAGCTATATGTGTGAAATTACTGAAATTTCTGACCTCACCTACCCGCTCTTCCTCATTTAATCACTTGATCATATTACATCCACCCAAGACTGTCCATATACTTTAACTCAAGAAAAAAAAAACCTCTACAGGTTTCCAGAATTGTTATTCACAGTATTGTTCTAAAAATAATATGGAAAAATAATTCTAGTCCAAATATAATTAATGTCAAAATCCAGAAAGAATGTCGTTTTTGGAAATAAGTTTTGAAATAAATACGTATATGTAGAAATGTTCACTCCCAGTTATGATATAGTCGCTATTATAGAACTTGTCCACTTATTGAAAAAGAGTGGAAAACTGGATCATATTAGTGAAACAACAGTAGCAAATATTGGACAGTAGGTGGCCCAGGACCATGAGAACTTATAGAAGTGAAATACAAAGGTGATCTCTGGCCTCCAGCCTGGATTTTGGCATAGGAAGAGGTAAGCATTCTGAACTGCTGTCTTGTTGAACTGAGATGACAAAGATTCAAGTTTGGAGAGAGATGTAGCTAGAAGTTTTAGAGAGAGTTCAGGAGGTCTTAACAGTGCTGCCATTGAGTCTTTTCTGTTTAAAACATCAGAAACATATAACAAAAACAGTTAACATGGCAGATTATTTAAAGTGAAAATAATAGCAATGCCTTGAGTTTATGATCCCAAAGACCATGGGATAAATGGAAACATAATTAATGAGCTTCTTAGACTGTATGGGAAGTAGCATAATGTTAAAGGTAGATTGAGATAGATAAAAGGTTATTTTACTAAACCCAGAGAAATAACTAAAAAATGTAAAAAGAGTGTAGTCAATAAGCTTGAATAGGAGACATAATAGAATGCTAAAAATGGTGAAAGAATTAAAAAGCAGGCAGGATATTATAAAGCAAAAAAATCAGACAAATAGAATGCAAATACAGAATATGAACAATGGTAGGCTTAAACAAAGCGCATTAATAATTATACTAAATATAAACTTTTCAAGTAAAAGACTAAAAGTGTTAGATTGGAGAACAAAAGCAAGATAAAATTAAATCTATTCTAAATATAAAGCTGCAGATAGGGAGAAAGTGAAAGGATTCTAAAAATGCCATGATAACCCTAATAAAAACAAAGTTGTTGTGTCCATATTAATATTTAAAAAAGCAGATTCCAGAATAAAGATAATAAAATGATAATAAAAATGAGCCACTAGTACTAAAAAAGGATGAATTCATTAAGAAAAAAAAAATATACTAAATATATGTGCTCTTAATTAAAAGGCTTGAGAAACAAACCACATCCAAACATTGTTGAACAGCTGGACACAGTAATCCCAGCTGAGGCAGGAGGATTGCAAGTTCAAGGCCAGCCTCAGCAACTTAGTGAGACTCTAAGCAGCTTAGTGAGATGCAGTCTCAAAATTTAAACACACACACATACACACACACATATGTATATGTGTGGACATTGTACACATATATATGTATATATGTGTGTGCATATATATATATATATATCCATATATTGGGGATGTAGCTCAGTGGTAAATCACCCTAGGATTCAATTCCTAGTACCTGTCCTCCCCCACCAAAAGGAAGGGATGATGTAAGTATGCTTTAGAAGAAATAAAAGACCACACTCAGACATAACTCTCTCCCTCTATTTTCATTTTATAAAATTACATTTGCAATGTAATAAATATATATATTGAATTAAAAGTACATCAGTTGGGGACTGGAGCAGTGGCTCAGTGGTTAAAGTTCTTGCCTGGCATGCATGAGGACATGGGTTTGAACCCCAGCACCAAGTATACAAAGAAGTGTTGGAGCAATGAAAGCCACATGAAAAACTAAATAAAATTGATTCTCACTTTCTCTGTTTCTCACTGTCCCTCTCTTTCTTTGAAAAAAAATTTAATTCAGTTGTTTCTAGGATGATCTCTTTAATTAATTTGAGAAAAATAATATGCCACAGGAGAAAGAACACCCAAGTAACACGTAACAATATGTCGCATCTCTCTTGAGTAACTTATGCCAGGTCTACATAAATGTGCTTAAAAAGTTCATTCAAACTCAGGAGATGAGGACCACATAAAGTATAGAGGGAGGAGAGACAAGGTTTATCGCAGGGTGAGAATGGTCTAGAACACTGCCATTCAAAAGAAGTATAAGCTAAGCCACATAACTAATATGCGATATTCTAGTAGCCACCACATAGAGTTAAAAAAGTAGATCCAAATATTATTACTATTATTACTAATTATTATTATTTTAAAGAGAGAGGGACAGTGAGAGAGAAAGAAAGAGAGAATCAATTTTCTTCAGTTTTTCATGTTTTCATTGTTCTACACTTAGTTGTGTACGTGATGTTGGGGTTTGAATCCACATATTTGCACATGCCAGGCAAGTGCTGTAACAGCCGAGTCACCGTTCCAGCCCACAATTAGTATTATTAACTCATTTTTAATGAATATATCTAAAATGCATTTGTAACATGTATTTAGTGCAAAAATTAAGGATATATTTTTATTATATTTTTAAAAAACAAATCTTCACAATCTTATGTCTTTAAAAATAGGTGCAGTAATTTTACCCGTTGACTTGGAAAGGATTGATGGATGAGATGAACATTTCCGTCAGTCAACATTGGGTAAAGCAGTTTATTCTCCACAATATACATGGGCCTTAGTCAGTGGATGATCTGGATAGAACCAAGAACCATCCCAAGCAAGATAGAATTCTCCAGAAGACTGTATTTAGACTTTATTGGCAATGTCAGCTTTCCTGGATCTCCAAGCTGGCAGTTTTCAGATTGGAACTGCAGCAGCTCTTCTGGGTCTCCAGCCTGCCTGCCCACAGTGTAGATTTGGCTTTGCCAGACTCCATAAACATGGGCACTGACTCCTTATAATCAATCTGTCTCTGTTTCTCACTTGCTTTCTCTCTATAGATAGGGTGCGTGCATATGTGTGTACATTAACATACCTCCTGTTTGTTCTGCTTCTCTGGAGAACACCACCACGGTAAGTTAAATTTCATAGTTAAGCACATCACAATCCTATTAATACTGCAGTTCCTCAGTCATATCGACCACATTTTAAGTGCTTAATGCTCAAAAATGACTTCTGGCTCCCATAATAGTCTAAAGCAAATGTTGGCAAATTTTCCTTTCCTTTTATTTATTTATTTTTTGGTGGGGTGGGTGGGTATGGGGGGATTGAACTCAGGGGTGCTTAACCACTGAGCTACATCCCCAGCCCCTTTTATTTTTTTTAATTTTGAGACAGGGTCTTACTAAATTGCTGAGGCTGGCTTTGAACTTGCGATCCTCCTGCCTCAGCCTCCTGAGTCACTTGGATTACAGGAGTGAGCCACCATGCCCAGCTGGCAAATTTTTCTACAGAGAAACAAATAGTAAATTTTTAGCCTTCTAGGTCATATGGTTTCTGTTACACCTACTCACTCTACCACTGTAGCTCAGAAGCAGTCATGGTGAATCAATGGGTATGCCTATGATTCAATAAAACTTTATAAAATCAGGCAGCAAGACAAATTTATCTTGAGAGCTGTACTTTGCCAAAGGAATTGAGAAAAATTTCTGCTTTTAATATCTATGATACAAAGATGGCTTTTGCATTTAATTAAGTAAGCCATTTGTCCTGTAAAGTATCCTTTCAACTGCCAAGGCATTTTTATCATCTTTACCTCATTTTTGTTAAATATTAAATAGACCAAATATGTACATGGGCTAAGAAAGACTATTTATAAATAGAAAATTTGGAGCATTCAAAAATTTTAACATATTATTATTTTGTCTACTATTTTCATCAGGAATCTGCATGTTGGCTAGCCTCAGCAACTTAGGGAAGTCCTCAGCAACTAAGTGAGACACTGGCTCAAAATAAGAAACAAAAAGAGCTAGGGATGTGACTCAGTGGTTGAATGACCCCTGGGTTCAATCCCCTATACTTAAAGAATCTGTGTGTTGGAACTCCAGGCCAGAGAAATGGTTCCAGAAACGCTTAAAAAAGGATTGGTTTGGTGAGGTCAAATCCTCTTTTAAGATGAACATTGTACATTAAGAAAGATATTTGGATTGTTGTGTATGTTTTCTATTAAGAGTTTTCAATAAATAATATTTGTACTGTAACACTCCATTTTTCTTATTAGTTAGGTTCTGGTGTTCAAAGGATATAACAGAACAATCCTAGATTCATATGTGGCTCCACTTTGAAAGGCCAGGTGAGCACAAAATGTTACAGTGCATTTTGAAGTTCACATATAATCTGACTGCATTTATTTGCACATGTTCTGGCTTGAAGACAGACTGTGACGTTTTTGTTGTGTCCCCAGTGAAGATGTGGGTGGGTGCATGTGTGTATTCCAGTTGGGTTGAGATACCATCAGCTCTCGTGTTGGAAGAACAGCAACTGGAAAATTCTGTCTCAGTGTTATCAGTTCCACCTGATTTTGGAAACTTTGGTCATGGATTGAACCCAAAGTCAATTGAGCAAGTAGGTGCCAGATGGCAAAAGTCTGATTCTCTTGTCATCAGAGCCACTGTGAACTCTGAACATTGGTTTGGGAATATGCTTTGGGATGACTTCCAGACATTGACCTAGACAAAACTGGGCAATGTCTAGACAGAACTGTCATCATGATTCTTTTGTCTGAATGGATGGTTAGGTCAAGTAATTAACTAATTAATTAGACATTAAATCAATCTATAAATGATATAATTAATTAATTCAATATTTAGGCTGTGAGACTTTGATGGTTTTAAGGGTTAGGCAAGTTCCTAAAATCTAGTTGCTGCCCTCTAAGACTTTTCTCTTATTTCCTTTTTTTTTTCTTCCTGTCTCCCTTCCTTCCTGTTAACTTTGATACAGAGGAAATCAAGATTTGCATATTGTCTTGGTTATTATGTAAAAATACCCAACTTTTGGATCAAGAACTTTAGACTGAGACCCTGTGTCTTCTGGAGGGAGTACTTGAGGTTTTTTCCTCTAGATCTGAAGTACTTTTCACATTCTTTGGTTTTTCTTGCCCCCTGGCAATGTGAATATTTAACCTTTCTCTCTTTTCGTTCTTTCAGAAACTTTTATGAAACAGTTGGCAATTATTCTAGCTTTTTCTTTCACTGTTTGTCTCACTGCTGATTTCCAATACGGTTTGCGGTATACACCAGTTCATAATTGTGTGAAAGGATAATTCTAGCTGATAACTAGGAACAGCTAAGCCATTTTTCTCAGTGAGGGAGTCACATTCAATTTTGACAGACACTTAAATTTTAGGTATTGAAGAGTATTCTCTACCCTGTCCTTGTTCCTGGTGGGACCTTAAGCAAGCTGAGGACAGTCCACAGGTAGTGCCCAGGTTTCACAACTGAAATACTTCTTGTAAATCTCACCATCCTCTGCAACTATATTTATATTATCTTCCTTTGATTACCTTCTTTGTGAATAACTTTTCTGTCATAATGCTATATTTTGTGCTGACACAAATCATATTTCCTATAGCATAAACTATTGATGCTTTGTGTCCTCTCAGTACTCCCTCTGAATTCTCTGTGGGTGAGGTGACACTGTTTGATCACGTGGTCAGCCTCCTTTTTGACACCTGTGTCTCCTTGAGGGCCTGATTCCTCTGCTTTGAGAGATGGCCAGCCATCAGAGCTGCCAAGGATGACGGGGGATCTAACACCTTCAGGGTATTTCACAACACATATGGGATTGGAATCAGTGGGTAAATGTGCCAGCTGCTCATCCCTTCTGTGAAAACCCTGAAACAATTTACAGACACCTGAGAAAGACCCCAGGACTGAGCTCTAATTGGTGGGGATCCACTCAATGAGGCCTTCTCTACTGATTTTTCTTTCTCTCTTGGTTCACTCTTCCTTCTCCGTTTCTCATGTTTCCTAGGATCACATTTCAAATAAACCACCTACTGCCCCTGCTGATTTCCCAGAACATGCAAGGGGATGGGTAGGTGGAGAGATCCCACCTCAGACCCCATCTTCAGTGCGATGGCACACAGAGGAACCAGTGTCCGTCCCACTGTGTGCATTCTGACAATGAAAGGGTGAGCAAATCATTCAGGAGGGCTACAGGCTTTGACTCAGTGGTAGTGTTTCTTCTTACCTTTCTCACCATACAGGAGATACAGGAATGACACATATGGAAACTTCAATTTTCTGAGGCAAGGTTGGAAACTACCTAGTGATCTATGGCCTTTGGCATTAGGCAAAATATAAATCTCATTAATTCTTCAGAACACTTCAAAAGGTCAGCTTTTGTAACCCCATTGGTGGATGGAAATATTGAGGCTTGGTTTAAGGATTATAAAAATAGTCATGACAAGGACTATAAATGGCACGTGAGTAAGAAAACAGTCCTAAATTAAAGGTTGGTGGATACTATTAGACACTATTCAAGGTCTGAAGAACTTACCTATGAAACTGAACAATCCTAGAGAGCATCTTAAATTCATTACTGTAGCCACTTATGCTAGCCTGGCATAAAAAAAAAAAAATCCCATGTTCAGTGGAGTAGAGATTCCCCAATTACTCTTCTCAAGCTTAAAATGTGAGGTGGTGGAGCAGGGAAAAGGACCTTCTTGTGGTTCTAATTTTTTATGTTTCTGTTGGTAAAGGTGGGGTCTTCTTCAATTATAAACAACTATTCTCCCAAAAGATTGCGCTGTCTTCAAGGTAGTTCATTAATCTTTGCTTGATGTATCAGACCTTAACTGCTTTGCCTGGCCTTTGAAGTTATCCTAAACATACTCCCTCCTATCTGCTAGAACTTACTGCGTTTCCATTTGGTCTCAACAAACACATTTCCTTGGAGTCATGCAGTTTTTCTTACTATAAAAATAAAATCTTTGCTTTCTGTCCAGCTAGCACCTGCCCGCCTCTGTAAAGATACTATCAGTACTTCATTTTTCACAGGTAAGTATTCTCTCTGCTCTGCTCAGGAAGATTCTCACCACAGTCAAGCACTTTGTAACACCTTAATACTCAAATATGGAACTCCTGATCCCAATGTGACGGTATTAGGAGGTGAAGTTTTTAGGAAGTATTTACATTTAGATGAGGTTATGAGGGTGAGCCCTCCTGATGTGATTAGTGCCTTTTTAAAAAGAGGCAGGACAGCTTGCTTTACACTCTGCTTTCTATCAACTGAGGATACAAGGGATGATTATATGAAAACCAGGAAATGGGCCCTCCCCAGACTTTGGATCTGCTGGCACCTTGATCTTGGACTTATTGCCTATAACTTTGTAAAACCAATTTCTGTTGTTTAAGCTACCCATCTATGATAATGTCCTATAGCTGCCTGAACCAAGAAATCGTTGGTCTTCATCCAGTTTAGGGAAAGAAACAGGCCATGCTGTTCCCTGGTTTTCCAGTTCATTTTAGGAGGCTAAAAACAATGGAATTGCACAAAACACATATCAGTTATTTGCAGGCAAAGTGATGAGCACCTACAAGGTGGAGGGACAACCAATTACAGTTTTGGGACCTTGTTTCTTCCTCTGGGATATCATTATCCCATCTGTTTATTGCTCTGGGCCTTCAGTGAAGGAAATTGCCAAAAAAAATTCCGTTAAGGACCCCAATTTCAAATATATTCTGCATTTTTCTTAACAGAAGGAAAGCACGAGAACTCAGATCCAAAGTACCTAATACTTGTTGTTCGCTTACAGTGCAGAAAAGCCCTCTGTATATTTCTGGGATCGGGCTTTACATTTTTCATTCAGGTAGATTCTGTGGAAGACCTCTTGAGGTTTTATAGGAAAAGAATTTTGCAATTGTCTTGCAAGCATTTGAAGCTTGCGAAGGAATAAGTGAGCATTTTGTGTGTTTGGCGTGTAAATAAGGGAAATTTCCCTGGAGCTATTTAGGACGTGAATCCGGTCCGATTTTTAAGACAGTTCCTGCTCTGTCTGCAGCCCCTCTGGGGAGCCGATCTAGGGAGGCTTCTTGAAATAACTTGGAAGTGGCTTGGAGTTTGGGTCAGCTCTGCAGGGAGAGCAGGCAGAGAAATAGCTGTTGAGTTGAAAGGATTATTGAACTAGGTATGCAAACAGAGAGGCACATGAGAGAAGGCTTAAGTCAGAAAAGGGGTTGCTTCTTAAAAGAGAGTGCAGAGAGTATGCAGCAACGCTAAAGAAGCTCCTTTCCCGGGGCTGCTGGATAACTGTCGGCTCCTTTGCTGTGTTCTTTGCTTTTGGAGGACTGTTGCTACTGATGTTGTCTCTGGCATTTCCAATAAAACTACAAACAATGGTGCTTCCCGTGGCTCAAAGGAGGCTTAGCAGAGGGCAAGCTAGATGGATGGTGAAGGAAGTGATTAAGTAGGTGAAAGCCAACAACTGTCAACTGAGGGAGCAGCCTAAAAATAATGAAACAGGGACTCCTCTCTGCAAACTGAAAGATTAAAAGAAAACGAACAGCCACTCAACAAACTACAAGTTACAATACTATGTCCCAGACCCTTTATCAGATACTGGGGCTAATACGATGAGTCAGTCACATGATGAAATCCACTCTCCAGGGATTCATGTTCAAAGAATATTTGAGCAAGAAAGTATTTAAAGATCACCTAGTTTCAAGGCAAAAGCTGAAGGCTAAAGATTTGTACTGTTGGTTTCTAAAACCTGCCTTTGAATGCTAAAATCCTTTAGACCAGGAATAAACACCCGGTTGTCATAGTTCTAAATCCTTCTTGTGTTCTGGAGCCAGTAAATTTCCTTTTCTGGCTCTGAAACCACCTGAGTTTCAATTCCTGCAACATCTCCTAGTTTTACAGATGGGGAAACAGAGTGAGCAAAGGTAAGGGATTTCTTTTCTTTCTTTTTTCTTTTTAATGCTGAACAGGAGTAGCAGCAGGACAGGAGCCCAAGCATCCTTACTCCTAGTCCAGCACACTTCCATCAGTATTCTTTGCAACTGAGTTCCATATGACCTTCTTGGGTTAATCAGAATGTCAGTGTCAGTAGACCACAGGACTATAGTTCATTGCTCTCATCACTTAGCACCCTTGCCTCTTCTGCCTCTTTTATCCTTTTCCCAGGCAAATGAGACAAGGAAGCAATCTCAGACAGCTCTAGAATGTTTGTTGTAGACTTAGATAGGCGGCTCCAAAAGGCAATTACTGTTTCAGCTCCACTGAAGAAAGATGGCCTGGGTGGTGTCTGTCGCTCACACCTACTCCTCTCCCCTACTCGTGTACTGAGTTCCTTACTCTGCCTCTTCTGCCCTGCAGGTTCACCTCCCGCCTGCTCTTTAGCATTCTCAATGGAGTGTAATTCTGTTATGGATTAGAGATTACACTCACCCTTCTTCCAACTTATCACCCAAAAGCTATGGGCATGTAATGATTTTCAGTTGCAACAGACGGGGATGAGAGTATTGTTTTAATTGCTATTGAATAACAGTAAATTAAGCAGAGCAACAGAGAAGACAGGAGGCGATGAGGATGGGAATTGTACTTCTGCTCAGAGGCATAAATTTAGGACTACTGCCATTGTACTGTAACTGAAAAGTGAGAATTTATGATATTTTTTTATATACTGGGACAACTTCTAGAGTAGATTGCATTTTCTTTCTAATGGTAGGTTTAGTTTGTTCTCTATAGAAAAATGACAGGGCAATAAAAGAGGTCCTTGCTTTATGACACCAGAATATTTTAGATAAGACTCAGTACTGGGACTTAATTGATTTTATGCTGGTGGAGAGCAACAGCAAAGCACAGAGAGAGGAAATGGGAAGGTGGTGTTTCGGCCCCTAACCAACTTAGTCACAGTCGGAGAAACAAAAAAGGGAGAAAACTGGCATTTTATGAGTAAGAAAAATCAACAAGCTTTTTATCCACTGAGTTTCTGTCATATGTGCTTCCAAGGGCTATGTGCTTTGGGACACTGAATAAAAATGCAAGAGAACAGAAAAGCTTGGTCCAGTATTGCCTGTAATTGTCTGGAGTTGCATGCATAGTTTCAGTAGATTATTAATTATTCATTAGTTATTGACTTCATAAAGTATCATGCAAATGTTTGGAAAACAGAAAAAAAATTAGAATCAAAGACCAGGAATTAGGTGAATTACATGACTGTGAAAAAGGGAAAGGCAAGTGTGGGTTACAGGAATCTAGGGAAGTTTCTTTCACAAGGTGGATCAGAGAAGATCTGAGCATATAGAAGGAAGGTGGGGTGGGCGAGGTTTCAATAAATGAGGCTATTGTGACATTGGTGAGACTGGAAAAATTGAAGGAGCCCTATGCAGATGCACTGGTCTCTAGCCTCTGGTCACAATGCTTACAGATGGTCACAAGTGTCCATCATTCACGACAGATCTGCTGGATGCTTCTCCGAAGGGACTTGTTCCAACTTAACAGCAGAAACATCCCTCTCTTGGAAACAGGAAACAGCATTTAGTGCTTGGTAGAAGCAGAGACCTAGCAAGGTGGAATGACTTCGAAGCACTGTGGGAATATTTGGCCTCAAGTCTGTCTTTGACCTAATTGATGATGTCCGAGATCACTGACTTGGAGAAGAGCAAAGCAGGAAGAAAGGGATCATGAAGGGAAGCCTCTTAATGTAGAGGAACGTCTAAGACCACAGGGTTCAAACACATTGAGTTTAAATTCTGACTGCGAATTTGTAGGATGGGCAAGTACTGAGTTCTCCAATGGAGATGGCAAAATTCGTGTTAGATGAGAGAGAATTAAAGAGCATGTAAGTAAAATACCAAAAAAAGAAGAAATGACAGAGAGAGACAGAGAGAGAGAGAGAGAGAGAGAGAAAGCAGCCTCTCTGTTCTTTCTCCTCACTTTGCATGGAGTTGGGTCTAACGTTGAGCTACAGGGTGTGCAGTGGACCCAGGCCTAGCAAGTGAGGACAATCCATCCTTCTGGCCATCTCCCTGTCCTCACCAGGGATTGATTTCAAAGTGATTTACAAGTCAGTCCAACAAGAGTCAAATGTCTTGTAATGCATGTTCCCCAACTTACCATGGCAGGCGTGTCCTGATGAGCCCACAGTTAGTCATTAGATGAAAATGTATTTAAAACACCTGACTTAAACACCTCATAGCTTGGCCACACAGAACAGTACGCTGAGAGCATTGGTTGCTTCCCCTGTGACAATGTAACTGACTGGGAGCTGAGGTCAAAGGTCATTGCCACTGCTCAGAACTTTACTACCGCACAACACATGCCAAAGAAAAGAAAACTGAGTCATCCTCTGAAGATTAAATAGCTTGCTCCAAGTTATAAAGCAAGTAGCTAGCAATCGTGGCTCCTAATTTCAGGTGGTCCTAATCATTATACTGTATGGTATTTTCAAGAGATGTTTCAGATTTTGATTCCTATACTTTTCAGTTATATGAGCTAATGTGTTTCCTTTTTGGTTGAAGTCAGTTTGAGTGAGGATTCTGGCCCTGTCACCCAAAAGAATGCATAGTAGTTCAGCGTCAGACCTAGCGTTCTCTTGGTCATGCCCAAGGTCTCAGTCCTAGCTCATGATTCCTCTGTCCTTGCAGAGGATTTTGCCCAAATGCATATGCCTTTGTTCCAAGTTCTCCACATTCTGATTTGATTTTTATTTCCAAAAAATTCCTCTATCTTGCCTTTTAAGTATCTCTGTAAACCTACAACTGTGTAATACATTAACACTTCTGATCACATAATCTTATTACTAGGAAAGAAGTCTAAAGTAGCATATTGCAAATTCAAAAAAATGACTTCTCACTCAATACCTCATTCAGTAACTGCAGCAGTTTTTTTTTTTTTGAGAGAGAGAATGTCAATTTTACTTTTTCATCTGGTTTTTGTTTTTCCTTTACTTGGTTGCATATGTGGTGCTGGGGATCGAATCTAGGTCCTCATGCATGCCAGGCAAAGAAAGCACTCTACTGATGAGCCACCTCTGTAGCCCCTGCAATTGTCTTAACTTTAACTACCTCTTTAACATAATTTAGAATTTAAAAATAAGATGCTGGAGTTCTTGGGACTCGCCTTCTCTCTTTCCTAATCTTCTTGCTAGGGAGTGGGTGGCCGCAGTTTTCTCTACCTCCCAATGCTTCTTAGCTATTAAGCTCAGCCTGGTGAAATGATATCGTAAAGGAGTTTCCTTGCAAGCCTTTCTCCCACTTTGGAAGTACACATCCCTCCTTTCCCTTTCACAATTCACTCACACCGTGTCCTGTTCTTAACAAGAAAAAAGTGGTATATACTCTGTTTGTGTGTGTATGCTTCTATGAACCATAAGAAAGGAAAAACCACATATTAAGGTTAATCATTGCATCCATTTTTAGTGTCAACTTTACTGTTTTTTAATATGTTTAGCTGTGCTTCCAACTGTGTCAGGTTGTTTGTGTGCTAATTTATAGTGTAAAAATGAGAAGGAAAATTGGTTAACACAAAAGCACTGTTATTATCTGTGATTAGGAAAAAAAAAACAGCATTTTCAAATTGAAATCCCCAGGACAGAGACAGATTTCTTGAGACTGTTCATGGTGCTCTACTAGACAGCACGGATTCCTTTCAGACTTTGCCCTGCTTCAGAGGCATTGGAAGAATAATCTTCCAGCAGTGGATACCTCATTTGCCTTTTATAACCTGTGTGCTCTAAATTGTTCCCAAAATTTCTGAAGTAGTTTAAGCTTTCCTCCTAGAGTACGGGTTGTAACCACCAGCTTCTCAAGCTTTCTTCATAGCTTCCCCATTTTCTACTGATGCCATTACCTAATTGTTCCAGTGAAACTTCTGCAAATATAGAAACTTCAACCTTAAACTATTTGCAACTCCAAAAGAAGGGAGAGGCAATGTACCCACACAACAAGAAAATAAGCCCTGGAGTTTACAATAGAGTAAGTTCTGTTCCTGCCTTGGGAAGATCTTCAAAAGTCACCTCCAAAGAGAAACAGTTGTGATTTCAGATGATTGCAGTGGATTGTTTTGAGTTATATGTCCAGAAATAGAATTTCTCCACTATGCAGCAGTAAAATTTTTCTTAAACAAGTCCCCTGTATCTGAACATCAGCAGTGAGAATCTATTTGTGCAACTTGATGTTATTGAGATCCCAATAAACATTTTCAAAACTGCCCATCATCAATACCCACCAGGCTATGGAGACTCAGTTCAACAACTGAGAATATATCGCTTTTAAGACCTAAGAGCTGAACAGTTCCTATTCTAGAGCCTATAAAATCTTTTTTTTTTTAATTTTGGGAAAAAACTGTAGAGTTAAGAATAGACTTTGTTCTTTCCCTAGACTTACCCTAAACATAGATAACTAATTCCTTCAATGCTTTTCCTATAGCTGAGTAGATGTATTTTTATGAGTTTCTGGAACAACTCTAATGAAACTCAGTCTTGAACTTATATTACAGTGAAAGAAATAAAGCTTTTATGTCTTGAATGTTTCTGCTGTATCTTCAGTCATGAGTCTTAAAAAAGACATACATAATTCTTTTTAATTGCAATAATTTCTGTTGAACTGGCCAATTTCACTCTTTTGATTACGAGCCTTTTAATCAGATTTTTCTAGTGCCCTTGCTCCATCACATAAGAAAAGTAATTTTTGTCCTTTTCAGTTCACTGGGTGAGTAAATGCCCAATTACCTTCTGGGACATCACTGAGCGTTGCTATTTTAGAGGTTTTGACTGCAGGTTCCATTCCACTTTCCTGTCCAGTTACCTTACCCCATTACCCAGTTGTTTGGTTAAGTGAAGCTTCCAGGACACAATGCCAACCTCAAGGCTCAGAGTTGCAGGGTACAAAAATGTTTGTATTTATTGCTCCAGTTCACAATATGGAAGTCACATACACTCTTCCTCTTGACTATTACTTCTTTGACCCATATATCTTATTGCTTAGATCCCTTTGCCTTTGTATTATTTATTCTTACATTCAATGATTAATAACAGGGCAGCCTTTTTCTGTCTCCAGGGTATGAAGAATATACATTAAGTGGCTGATCCCCAGGCACTTAATGAATGTAATACGTCTCTTTGGGAATACCTTACCAAACTTCTTGGTCTTGTTTCTTTTTCACTCTTCTGGAATTACTCTCTACAAGCTAACTCTGTGAAAGAACTCTGATTGGAAAGAAATAGTGTGATTTCTAGACTATATTAAGTAACAGTTTGCCAGTGATATGAAATGGTGAAAAATCATATTATTAATCATGCAATTTCATCTATATTAACCCAATTCACCCCATTAGAAGGGTGATAGGAAAGGAGATGAAAAACTTATCTGGAGAGCTAAATAAAGTATATATAACTCCATTGAGCTTATGAAATATCTACTATAGAAAGGAAAGTAATAATTGGGAATAATTTCTACTGACTTCTAGTAGACATTTCAGAGATAAAGGTTAGATTTACTTAAGTCAAAAATATCTTTGAAAAAGTAAGGTGTCACTGTTACAATCATCATTCCTGACATTTAATTAGGGCCATATTAAAAATGTAATATATGAATGAGTTAGCCTTATTTGCCACAAATTCTTTTCTAGTATTAAGCAGTAATGGAATAGCTTACTTATAATCTAGAAACTGATCTGTATCTAAATATGGTCATCTAATCTTCTTAATATAATGTAGTTCTAGACAATTTTCAATAGTTTGGGAGGGGAATTTCTTTTTCATGTTCAATTTCTCACAAAATTATGATACTTAGTAAGATGCATTGTGGAAATTAAGTGTCTTCAAGTTATGTTTGAGGACTTTTAGCATAAAGTATTTTTTAAATCAATGTTTTCAAAGACCTAGGGAGTTGTCTCCTTTTAACAAAATTTTACCTCATGAGACTTTATCCTTTTTGCTGTCACCGTTTCAAAGGAATATTTTCAACTATCTAACCTTCTGGCTCATGAATCCTTTCTTCAAGTAGGTCTAATATGTTATTAGAACTCCACTGAGTTCTTAATCTAAATTATTGTGTTTTTCAATTAAATACAACTTACTATTTTTCAATTTCCTTTCAATTATTTTTTGTAGATTCTAATTGTTAGATGATAGTTTCTATTTCAGTCATCTGTCTTTTTGAACATATTAATCACTATTCATGTTGAAAAATACTTATGTATGGGTCATCTACAATTCTACTTTTATTTTTGTTTTATTGTTTTACCCACCTACTTCTCTTTCTGGTATAAATTTTAATTGGATGTTGAATGCTTTATCTGAAAATTTACAGTGCCTCTGAATGATGCTATTTTTCTCTAGTGAGGATTGTTGCTACTCTCTAGAAGGCAGCAGAGGGAAAGACTACTTTAACTGGTTAGCTACCAAGCTGCTTTAAGGCTTCTTTGCAGTCTTTGTAATGCTTATTTTATTACTGACTCAGTGGAATTTCACAAGGACAGCCCTGCAGAAAATAAGTTAAGAGTGAACACTCAGGATACCCTCATATTGTGGACCCTGAGTTACAGTTTTTAAAAAATTTTTTTCTCTCTCTTTCTCTAGTTCTATGAGACAAGAAGAGTCTCTGCTCTGCTCTTCAGCCATTTTATTCTGAATTTCATATCCTCTTGCTCTGCACAACTCTATAAGCAAATGGCTAGAAAGAGAAACCTGGGCTTACGGTCAATGTTTCTTCCCTCTGGCTTCCTTTTCATCTGCTATCAGTCCCACCGGCTGCAGTAACCTCGAGATCCAGTGTTCACTCTTAACTCACATGAGATGTCTTAGAGCTCCAGTGACTTCTTTGTATCTCATAGCTGATTTCAGATTGGTTTCTCAACCTCTTGCTCCTAGAAGGAGCAAAAGGCTGGAGAAGAAGGGCAAAACTAGAAGATTAGGCCCATTTTGATAGTATTTCCTTTCTTCTGAGTTCTAGTCCTTTAAGTCCTGGCTGCCTCACAAACTCTTAAGTCCTTTGAACAGATTTCTTTTTAAATTTAATCTGGCTTATCTGGTTTATTTGGACTGGATAATTGGCCTGCTGCAAGATTTTCCCATTATAGCCAGAGCAGAAATTCCTTCATGCAATTCGGAAATGTAGTTTTCAAAAAGAGTTAAGAAACAAGTACTTATTTCCCAGATGTCCAATTATTTTGCCCAAGGCGATGTCTTTCAATTACAAGCTAAAACACCCTGGCCTCTTTAGCATAGTCTCAGATCCTTTTTGCATATTTTTTATACCTTAAAACAAGAATTTCTCTTGGGCCATTTCTCCTGGGAAAGGAATGACAACTTTTTATTTATTTATTTATTTTGGTTTCCCTGTGTTTCCCAGCCTCCTATCTCCTTCAGTGTACACCAGAGACATCAACTAGCAAATCAAAAGGACAGACTGTCTGTTTCCCAGAACTGCAGAATGTTAATGATAATTATATATAAAATAGCCTTAGAGCAACAATGAAGTTATTACTTGAATTTGCCTACATGTAACACATTTCTTTGGCAGGATTTCCTAGAACTTTAATATATAATCCACTTTTCATATTCACAGGATATTCCATATCCTCAGATTCAACCAACCATGGATTGAAAGTATTTTACAAAAATTGCACATGTATTGAACATGAACATAGTTTTATCTCTTGTCATTATTCTCTAAATAATAGACTGTAACTACTAATTACGTGTCATTTATGTTGTATTAGGTAGTACAAAAAATCGAGATAAGATTCAAATGTACACAAATACTATGCCTCTTTATACAAGGGACTTGAGCATCCATGGATTTTATTATCTATGAGCTAAAATCAATCTGCTGCAAATGTGGAGGATGACTGCTATTTTGAATCACAAAAATATTTATATGTTGTATATTTCTCAAACTTATGTGACCAAGGAATCCTTTTTCATAAAGAGACTTACAAGGTAAGCACTAAGGAAAGAATTTAGGAAATATATTATTAAATTACATTATAAGTTTATGAACTAGGTTACCTTTAAAAGTAGCGATGACTGAACTATCCTTTAAAATACATCAGCTGATAATTTAGTTGGTCAGACTTTGGAGAGAAAGGTGCCCTTATTTACTACTAAGTGAACTTTTGCATATCATTATTGTTTTAAGGTTAAAAAACATTTGTGAATATGTCCTAATGCTGCTTTCCAAACAGTAAATATTTTGAAGATGTTAGTTTCCTTCACTTCATAATGTCCTTTGAATCATGCAATAGCCCTTGTAAAATAAATGGAACATGTGGATTAAATATGAGCAAATTGAGATTAAAAAAGTTAAGTAACTGTTAAAAGTTACATAATATTAAATGGTCAAGTTATAATTTAATTTCAAATGAATATGTGAAAAATCCAAAATCATATTAAGAAGTATTGAAAAGAATGAATGGAAAATGGTGAGTCAGGCTTGGGGAAAAAAAAACTACTGAGTATGTCAACATTCTATCCCTCAATAGAAGTTTCTACCTTTTTTCCCAAATTATCTTTAATAATCCAGGATAATAATAGTATATAATCATATACCACAGGTAACATTGTATTAGCATATTTTCTGACCATACAGTGTTTTAAATAATTTATACATACATTAACTCATTTACTCCTCACAACCATTGTGATGGCATTAGTCGTAATTGCTATTACAAGAAATACTATTAATTATTGGGTATTTATTATTGGATATTTATTTTGTGATGAGCCATGATTTTTACATGTGGTACTTCTTTTAGCATTCAGAATAATTGAGGTTCAAACTTATTATTTTTGCTCTGATGATAACTGAAGCAGAGTTAAGTAAATGCTACAATATCAGCTGATTAGTGATTCCACTCCAGACTGTCTGAAACAAAACTGGTATTTTTAATCACCATACACTTGAGCTAAATCTTGAGGGTTGTGATAATGGGAACAGAAATACTGTGAAATGTGCCTTAAATTCTATGCCTTTTTATGTTTTCTCATCTAAAGTTCTATAAAAGATTGATGACTAGCACCTAAGCAATTATATTGTTTTGTGTTATTGTTATGGTTAAATAATAAATGTTATGGGATCCAGATAGAATTAATCATAATAGTAAAAACATGTCTCAAGAGCAGATTTTGCAGTCTTTTACACTGGCAACACTGCAACTAAACTCCCTAAAGATAATAAAAGTAATTAATTCCTAACATCTGCAAGCGTAGGATTCATTTGAAAAACATAAGTTTGAGAGAGGGGAAAAATAAGTTTATAGTCACAGAAATGCCAGTATCATGTTATTTTCATTTATAGTTGGGAGAATTTAAGTCAACTATTCTCCTATCACCACACTTCTTCCCTCCAGTCAAGTTAGAAAAGATAATTCTTTGATTAAAAATTTATTCCCCAAGAAGTACCCAGGTCAATGCTTTATCTGCGTATAGCTAAAAGCAGACATTAAGAGACTGCAGAGTTGTTCTTTAAAATTATTACTCAGAAAAGTTTGCACTAGATTTTTTTTTCTTGTCTCCAGTTATCTGCTGACCTCTCTGGGAGAGGGCAACACATCTCTACCAGGTGTCATAAGTATACTTTCCCATCCCACTGATGTGCTACATGGTTCTTTGATTTGCTTCCATCAGTGGAATATGAGTAGATGTGTTTGTACCGTAAGTATTGTTGAACAGTTTTTCCATGGGGATGCATGCCATTTGTAGGGTCTACTCCCATATGAATCTGAGAATACAGAAGAGGCATAGACAAAGAGCTTGGAACTGACATATAATGTGAGGAAGAAGTGAGCTCTTTTGTAAATAATTGGGATTGTAATGTTGTTACTGCTGCAAAACCTAGCAAAGGCTGACTGATTAAAAATCACCATATATAATTCTTTATGAATTCTTTCATTTATAGGATGTTATTTTACTTACTCAATTTGAAGCATGAGAGATTATTTAATAAACAGAACGCTCACACAAGGCTAACTTAGCATGTCTCTAGGATTCTGTAGTGAATTGATTAAAAGGAGACACAGACGGCAGGGGATGTGGCTCAGTGACAGAGTGCTTGCTTATATATCATGGATGAGAAAAAAAAACAAAAAAAAAGAACAAAACGAAAAGGGAGATACAGAAACTTAACACAAACTTGGTAATTATTCCATTTTTTCGAAGGATGTGAACTTGCAATTTCAAATGTTAGATACCTTCTTAGTTGGTGTTTCATAAAATTTTAAAGATCAATATATACAGCAAAAATAAAAAAATTAAGAAGATAAATCCACAAAATTAATGGGACAAATAGCAAACACTATATACTGTTAAACAGTTATTTGTCACTGAGAACATTTTCAGTGAAAAAAGCACAAAGCCTAGATTTTTAAAGAATGTTGTATACCAGATAACTTAACAAATAAGAAGTATGTTGTATTATGTAAATATGTGATAAATGATTCAAAAATTGACTCTACTGATAGCTATACTAATGTTGGAAGATACATGTGAAAACATTAGAATATCTTTCCTGAAATATGAGTGAAAACTATAAATTAACATATTATTTTATGTACTGTATAATTTTGAATAATTATGTGTAACTAAATTAATAAACCACTATTCCATTGGAATTTAGAATATTTTCATTCATGCTTTTAATAGTTTATGTACTCAAGTTAGTAAAAAGTGCTTAAGAAAACTGTTTCAAAGGATTCTTATTTGAAAAGATGATACAGTGTTAATATTGGGGCCATATTGTATTTAAGAGAGAGATTGTATGTCTCAATTATTGATAGTCTTTGATTCTCAGCAGCATGGAATCTTTGACAATGATAGCCTTGCCTTTCACTATGCAACAATTGACCCTATAAAAGCATTTCCTTTAGCAGAGAAATAAAGAATATAATTTTCTACCATGTGCATTTCATATTTCTTATACTGGATCCTCCCAAGTCTTCACTTCTCTCCTGACTCTTGACTATTTTTAAATTTACCAACTATGACTTTGATTATATTAATTTTGAAAATTAATAGAAATTAATTATCTTCCTCTTGATGTGTGTTTGGATGTATTGTGTATCTGTGTACATGAAAGGGGTGTCTGAATCATGAGTTTCTTTCTTGACAAGTCAGCAATTTGAATGATCTTCTTGTTTTATGGGTCTTTGAGTATCAACACTGGGATTGTCTGGCTAGAGTTCTTAAGGTTTTATCTTAGACTGTGTAATTTAGATTAGAGGAAATGAACTTTTAGAGGAAGCTGATGGATCACAGAACAAAACCAACATGTTTGGGTATGGGGTACATTTTCTGAAATAATGGATAAAGATCTGTGTCTGAAAATTTGTAGACCTGAAGAGAGGGAAGAAAAATTTAAAACTGGGTTAGTCATTTTGATATACTTTATGGCTTATTGGGGACCATGGGAGATTAAAGATAACCACATGTTTTTTGATACTGCTCCTCTTGGGGTATGGGATCTGTGGTTTTCCCTGGATTATCATCCTCTTTCCCCTATATCATCTTCTGGACCCTTGGTTTCCGAGAATTACAACTTCTGCTTTGTCTCCTGGAATGGCTGCTCAGGGAAGATCAGGTTCCCTCTGAGAAAATGAAATATCTCGAGATTACCACTCTGCAGAAGTTCAAGTAGGTTATGTCTAGATATCAGACTAGCTTTCAGCTGTCCCAGCATTTCAGTCCAGATGTTAAATACATGTTAAAGAAATTTCAGGTGACCTCAATATCATCTACAAAGAAGCACCTGAAGTGAGAATCTTCCCACTGAGTTAATTAACCTCAGACTTCGGAGAGGAAATAAAATAGGATTTGATAAACAGTACAAATAATCCCCATGTACTTAACCCAGAAATTTAGAAGTCATACTTGATCCATCCCTTATTATTACTTCCTATAATGTATTTCTTCAATTCTTTCAGTGCCTGAACTTAATAGGTATACAGGTGCGCGTGCAAGTGTGCGCGCGCACACACACACACACACAATATATGTGTGTGTGTATATATAAATATATATGACACACATATATACATACACATACATAAATTTGTATACATATTGTTATGGCTTGGATCTGGAATGTTCTCCAAAGCCTCATGTGTTGAAGGGTTGGTTCCAATGCATCAATGTTTAGAGGTGGGGCTTTTATGAAATGATTGGAACATGAGGGCTTGATTCTCATCAGCAGATTAATACACTTGGTGGATTAATAATTTAAATGAATTTTTGGAGGTGGTGGAAAATGTAGAAGGTGGGGCCTAGTTGGAGAAAGTAAATCATTGAGGGTGTTTCCTGGATGGGTATGTTTGTCCCCAGCCCTGACCACCTACCACCAGTTTCCTGACAGCTTTCCTCTGCCACACCCTTCTACCATGATGTTCTGCCTTACTAAAGCCCCAAAGTAACCAGCAGACCATGGATGAAAACCTCTGAAAACATAAGCCAAAATAAGTCCTTACTCTTTAAGTTCTTTTTCTCAGATATTTGTCACAGCGATGAAAGACACACACATATATAATAAATGGAACTTTGAATTATGTCTCAAGGAACCAAAACAAATTTGGAAATTTCTTATGTTTCTGAGATGAAATCAGAAACCAGTCTGCTTTTTCACTACTATGACTAAAAGACCTGACAAGAACAGATAGAGGAGGAAAAGTTTATTTGGGGACTCATGTTTTCAGAGGTTTCAGTCCATAGACAGTTGGCTCCATTCTTTGGGTCCTGAGTTGAGGCAGAACATCATGGTGTTTCTCCTCTAACCTGTCTTGCATTTTCTCACACATGAGCTTTTGAGGGATACCTAATCTCAACCTACAACAAGGATGTATTCTACAAATGTTCTTTGTGCTTACAGTGCATTCTGAAAGCTTGGCATTCCACCATTACTTACGCTCATAAAAACTAGTGTATCTACAGTTTTAAAGTTCTTAGGTAAGTGTAATGTTAAGGTCTACGAATTTAATTTATGCTCCTTGATCAGACTGTAGCCCTGGGCTCAAACCATTTTTCCAGAAATGCATATGAAATTAGATATATTAAAGATAATAATTGGTTTTGGTGTAGCTTATTTTGCAGAAATAGACAAACTAAACAGGAATATATTTATTTATTACCTTAGGGTGAAGCTGAACTCACAATTAGTATAGCAAATTAAGTATATATGCTTCTCTTCTGTTGCCTTTTCCTTTATTTTTGCACAAATATTTTTGTAACTGCAAAAATAAAATTCATATGGTACTGCTGTTAGGAAAAATGAGATACGGGCTATACCTTTTTTAAATTTATTATTTATTAAATGATGTATAGTTACAATTAAGGGGGAAACATTATCAAATATTCCAGAACAAATGAATATGTACTTAGTTATCTAGGGCTAATGCCATGTCATGGATGCCAGCTTGGGTTCCCCGTGTTGCTGTTTCCCCCAGAAGAACCCCTGAGTTAAATGGATATCTCGTGGAGGTCAGACATCACCTTCTGAGATGATTCCCCTATATTTGGTTCCTCCAGTCTCCTAGGTGATTTTGCTAAGCTGTCCTCCCATCCTGTCCCCCAGCCTATACCTCCAAGTATCCTAGGGAGTCGTCTCCCTGTTGCGAAAAGAATCATACAATTTGAAGTTATTATTAGTTTGCCATCTAACATACTGCTTCCCGATGTATTCTAGCTTCCACAGATGAGAGAAACCATGCGGCCCTTGGGATACTTCACTTAGCATAATTCTTTCCATCTCCATCGATTTGATTTCAAAAGCCATATATCATCTTCTCTAATGGCCGAGTAGTATTCCATAGTATATATGTACCAAATTTTTTTTAGCCATTCGTTAAGTGAGGGGCATCTGGTTTGGTTCCATAGTCTAGCGATAGTAAATTGAGCTGCTATAAACATTGATGAAGCCACATCACTGTAATATGCTGATTCTAACTCTTTTGGGAAAATTCCCAGGAGTGGGATAGCTGGGTCGTAAGGTGGTTCCATCCTTAATTTTTTGAGGATTCTCCACACTGCTTTCCAAAGTGCCTGAACCAGTTTGCAGTCCCACCAGCAGTGTGACAGTGTTCCTCTTTTCCCACAGCCCCTCCAGCATCTGTTGTTGTTTGAATTTTTCATTTTTGCCACTCTAACAGGAGTGAGGTGGTATCTCATTGGAGTTTTGATTTGCATTTCCCTAATAGCTAATGATGTAGAGCATTTTCTCATATACTTATGGGCTTTCTGGACATCCACTGGTGAGAAGTTTCTTTTAAGATCCATATGGGCTATGCCTTTTTGATGGCAACAAGAACATACTGAAAACTATAATTTCTGGATTGTGTGCTACCACCACCAACACACACAGTACGTACACCAAGGGGAAGAGTATGCTACTCATGATAGCTGTGGTGAAGCAAGTGGCTCAGAACCATAGAAGATACAACTCCCTTTCTCAATCATTGTTCTTTCTAAACATATTAGTAAAAGATAAAGAGAAGAAGAATTGACCTAGGCATATTTCTACAGCCTATAATTGTAACTTATAGAAGAGAACTCCTACTTATTTCAACAACAGCTCATACGAGATGCATCCATATGTCTGGGTGTTTCTCACTCAAGTTCCACGTGCTTTGTTTCAAAATAGACTTGGGCTTAATGACCAGGGAGCACGAACTATACAAGTAGACTCAATAACCATTCATTTAACTGAAAACTCCTAAACTGTAGTGGTTATCTTAGATTGTAGAGGTACATGTAATGGTGGAATTCCAAGCTTCAGCATACCCTTTAAATAAATAAATGGTTGAAGGATATATCTTAGTGTGCCTAATTAGCTGGCTTTATGTAAGCAGCCTAAAAGATTTCTCATCTTGCGAATCTATATTACCTAGTTTCTTAGGATATAGTCCAAAGTTGCATTTATTCACAATATATGTGTGTATGTATATGTATGTACACAATATGTTCAGTTAACTGAGAGCTGAAGAAATGTGTGTGGGTAGTGAGACTGAAGGTGAGATGAAGTCTGATTTTTCAAGTCTGGCTTAAGCAACAGGATCACTTTGCTATTTGTCAAATTATAAAACACTAGAGGATAGTATATTCTGGGAGTAAGAAATGTTAAGTTTGGTTTGAATATACTGAATTTAAGATGCCTGCTCTGCATCCTTATAAGATAAGATGTCATGAAGACAGTTGGCATTATGTGGATCTCATTCAGATATCTGGACTGTGTAAATCTGAGTAAATGCATGGTAATTGAGGCTTGAGAAAGAAAAGGAATGGGCAGCATAATATTTTTAGTATAGATCCTCAATGAGATTGAGTGGAAGAAGAAAATTAGCCAACAATGTTAAACATGCATGGTATTATGGTTTGGATATGAAGTGTCCCACAAAGACTCATGTGCTGTTGAAAGCTTTGTCCTCAATGCAGCAGTGTTCAGAAGTGGATTTTTGGGGAAGTGACTGAGTCATGGATGCTCTGACTTAATCAGTGGATTAATCCATTATTTACTGAATGAACTATTGGAAGGAAGTGAAGACTGTAGGAGATGGGACTTGGTTGAAGGAAGTAGGTCACTGGATGCAAAATCTTGGGGACTGTGTCTTGTCCCCAGCCCCTTCTCCTGCCACCCCTCTATTTTCTGGCTGTCCTGAACTGGGCAGCATCCCTCCACTATGCCCTGCTTCTGTGATGCTCTGCCTCTCCTCAGGACCAAAGCAATGGAAGCTGTCAATAATGGATTGAAACCTCTGATATTGAAATCTTTCTTCTTTTAAGTTGTTCATTTCAGGTATTTTGGATATATTATCAAAAGTTGATTACTACACATGGTTAGAGGTATGAAGAAAATCAAGAGTGCTGAGTATCAGGGAGAAGAATTTTTCTATTGGAATGATAAGAGTTGATGAAGTCAAATGTTGGTAAGCAAGTAAAAGAATAAAAAGTACTTGCTGGATTTGACTATAACAAGGTCTTGGAAAACCATAATATTAACAGTATTTTGTAGAATGATGGTATAGAATCTAGGTAATAGCTAACTGGGGAGTTCATATATAAAGAAATTAAAGGTTACAAAAAATTCTGTCCATAAAGTTAGCAATGAAAGGATGAAAACCTGGGGGAGGTATCAGGTAAGGTATATAAAAGCTTGAAAATCAATTATATTATTTTGAGTTGGTTGGCATGTTCATTTTGAACCTTCTTTTAGGTTATGAGAATAAGTTTTTGGCTTTATATTAGCTGTAAAATACCAAACAAACTATTTGAGGCTTGGCAGTACTCAAACTTCTTCAGTGACCAAACATAGCTTTTTAGGATTTTTAAAATATAAATCAAATCAAACTAGATGGTTGCTTCTGTCTCTCCATCCCATCACTTTTTTGTAGATCATGAATCTGTCATACCCACCAAGGCAAGACTTTCTTTTTTTAATTTTCTAAATTAAAGATTACCCTTTTTATGTATACACAAAATAGAAACTGCATAATTTAATTTTTCTTAGTGTTATTAATCCAAGAAAAAAAGAAAGGGACTCAATTTATAGAAGCTCATTTGTTCATGGCATAATTACAAAAATGTCATTCAGTACACTGCTTCCTTTGGAGCTTTTATACCATGGATTTCCACTCTCCTACAGGATATTATGCTGATTATGTGTCCCTTTCTTTTGAAAATCTATTGGTCACAAATTTTATTTCTTGGCTTCAATCATTCGGTATAAAATTATTTTGTTGTATGTTTATGGCATGCTTATCAAATTAGCATTTAAATATTTATCATCATTTTATGATGCAAAATTGGATGTATAATGATTTATTACAGTAAAATCTTAGAAGAAAGTTTTAGCTCTTTTTGGTTGGGTGATGGAACATTCTCAGGAGTATATGCATAATCTATAATAATATTCATCAAATGTGAATAGAGAAGTGAATTTTAGGAAATCCTCATAGACACCAGTGTTGAATCAAATTAATTATTCATGATGATTTTGTTTAAATGTGTAATTCCATAAGAGATTTAAGTGTGTATGTCCATGATCATAAAGTGAAAGGAAGTAAGATTCAAAGTAAAATTATAAACCTATTAAAATTTAAATAAACTGTGTTAACATGATTGGTGATGTTGTTTTCCTGAAACTAAATTGGCAATTTTCAATTTACTAATAGAAATGAATTTGCATATTCTGTTTCATTTAGGACTTATTTAACTGTTTGGGTTTTGAGCATGGTGGACAAGCACAAATCATCTTCATCATTACCACTTTTTTCAATTTATCAATTATTTTATTTTTAACCACAAAGCCAACATTTTTAACTTTAAGTCAATTTACCACTGTAGACCAAAATCCAACACTGAAATAGAAGCAATTTTAACAGCAATTACTTATTGCCCAATTATTATTAAACTTTCTGTGGAAGAAGTAATTTTAATTGAATTGATCTGTTTGATCATTTTAATTTTTATTGAAAAGCAATATAATTAAGTACTTTCTTTACATTAGATTTTCTTAGGAGTGACTGCTGAATTTATCAAATGCCCTTTAAGCTTTTATCAACAGCGTGCATGTATGTGTGTAAACAATTTTAACATGCATAGATTTGGGAAATTACTTTCACAATCAAGATACAGAACTGTCCTATCATAAAGAAAATCTCCACTGTGCCAGTCTTTAAAAGTTGTACCCATCCCCATTCCTGTCCCCCTGGAAATGATGAATCTGTTAATCTCCATTATTTTGTCATTTCAAGAATGTCATAAAAATGGAATCTTGCAGTTGCAATATTTTAAGATTTTTTTTCTCAGAAAGATATCATTGAGCTCAATTTAAGTAGTTATGATATATCAATAGTTTATTTTGTGGGGTAGTTTTCCATTATGTAGATTTTTTTCCTGTTTAACCACTTCCTGTAAAAGCACTTGGATTGTTTCTAATTTTTGATGCTTTTGTTAATAAAGTTTAAAAAATACCCTGCTATGTTTACAGGATTTTGTGTGGACATAATTTTCCATTATCCTGTCCAGTGATGTGATTGCTGAGTTATATGGTAAAAATATGGCAAAAATATCAGAAGTATTTTCTGTTTTCTTTTTTTTTAAAGAGAGAGGGACAGTGAGAGACAGAGAAAGAGAGAAGCAACTTTATTTAGGTTTTCACATGGCCTTAGTTGCTCCAACACTTAGTTGTATAAGTGGTGCTGGGGTTTGAACCTGGGTCCTCGTACTTGCCAGGCAAACGCCGAAACCTCTGAGCCACCACCGCTCCAGCCCCTCTGAAGTATTTTCTAGAGCACCTAACCCATCTTTTATTCCTACCAAGAATATTTCAAAGGTCTAGTCTTTCTAAAAACTCACCAGCACTTACAGTGTCACTATTATCTTTTACAGTCTTTGTAGTTTTTATGGTTTAGATATGAGGCAGCCTCAAAATTTCATGTATAAGGCAATGTGTTATGCTTCGAATTGAGGTGGTCCCCACAAAACTCATATGTGACAATCTACAAAACTCATATGTGACAATTCAGGAAGGCTGAGATGAACTGTTTGGGTTATAAAACTCTTAGCCCCATCAGTGAGTTAGTCCCCTTATACGGATTAACTGGCAACTGCGGGCTGGTAGTGTGTGTCTGGAGGTGGGTCATTGGGGGGCATGACTTTGGGTATATATTCTGTATCTGGCGTAGAGCTTCTCTCTGCCCTGCTTCCAAATGTGGCAACTTGAGCTCCCTGCTCGCTGGAACCGTGACTGCTGCCATGATGCTCAGCCTCACCTTGAGCCCCAAGGACCGGAGCTGGTCTTCCATGAACTAAGACCTTTGAAACCATGAGCCCCCAAATAAACTTTTCCTCTTAAAATTGTTCTTGTCTAATCTTTTTTTTTTTAAGAAAGAGGGGACAGAGAAAGAGAGGAGAGAGAGAGAGAGAAGGAATCAATTTTATTTAGTTTTTCTCATGGCTTTCATTGCTCTGAGACCTCGTTGTGTATGTGGTGCTGGGGTTTGAACCTGTGTACTCATTCATGCCCAGCAAGCGCCGCAAGCACCGTAGACACCGCTCTTGCCCTTCTTGTTGGGTCTTTTAGTCACAGCTATAAAAATTGCTGACTAAAGCAATAGCTTAGAAGAAATTCATGTATAAATCCATCTGGTCATTTTGCTTTTCCCTCCAGGAGATCTTTACTGAATTTTCTTCAATCACCATGTTTATTTGCTTTTTTTTTTTCTTCTCACTTTTAGGCTGAATGTTCTAGCTCTGTTCCCATGTACACCTCAAATTTTGTCACCAATACGTGCATTACATCTCATGGGCCACTTTTCAGGACTGCAGCACTATTGATGTTATGTACTCATGACTTACAGCTTGAGTCTTCTGCAGGCATTGTCCTCAATCACAGGGAAATACAGTCGAATGAAGGGTCAGTGTGCAG
>PVKS010020223.1:0-37150 GCA_004027875.1 Aplodontia rufa | reverse complement strand
AAAAAAAAAAAAAAGTACCAAAGAAAGAGGTGGCTCAGTGGTAAAGTGCTTGCCTGGCATGCATGAACATGCAGGTTTGATCCCCAGCACTACATACACAATTAAGTAGAGGAAGAATAAAAACCAGATGAAAAAGAATTTAAATAAGAGTACAAAACCAAAAAATGGGTTGATAACTACAAATAGATGAACAAATCTCAGGTCTGTTTGAAAAAAATATGATAAATTTTGAAGATTTTCTTTTGGATTTAAGAAGTATTTCTTTACCTAAGGAAATCTTTATTTCTGTATGTGAACCATTTCCTATTTAAAATGTGCTTTATCAGATCTCCAAAAAAATAATAATAATAAAGTGAAAAGAAAACAAGATGCAAAACCGCAGGCCATAATCCATTTTTAGATGCACAAGATATCCCCAGAGTGATAAAAGAGACTCTCACAACAGTGGTTCCCTCAAGAAAGGGAACTAAGTGACTGGGGAAAGGGATGGAAGGGTCCTTCTAGCTCACATGTTCATTTAGTACCTTATCAGTTTTGTGCCATATACTTGGATTACATTTGAGAGAAACCACCTTTTAAAAAATTCAAAATGTTGGGGCTGGAGTGATGACTCCGGGGTTACAGTGCTTGCCTGGCAGGCATGAGTACACGAGTTCAAACCCAAGCACCACAAACACAATGAAGTGTCCAAGGAATGAAAATCACATGGAAAAACTAAATAAAAATTTCTTCCCTCTTTCTCTCTCTCTCTCTCTCTCTCTCTGTCTCCTCTTTCTTTAAAAAACAATCAAAATGTTGTTTTCTAAATGTTTCATTATGGAGGATTAGTCCAATCATTAATTTTGTTCTCCCATTGGTCTCTCCCAACATAAAGGAATGTATTACAAGAAAGCTTTCAATGCATTTCAGCAAAGATATAAACTCACCTTTAAAAAGCACAGTGTTGGGGCTGGAATGGTGGTTCAGCGGTTACCGCACTTGTCCACCGTGCGTGAGTACACAGGTTCAAATCCCAGCACCCACTTACACAACTAAGCGTCAGAGCAATGAAAGCCATGTGAAAAACTCTATAAAAATTGACTCTCTCTGTCTCCCTCTCTCTCTTTCACTGTTCTTCTCTTTAAAAAAAGAAAAAGTACAATGTCCTATTAAAGATCCTTTGGAATTGTCATGTTAATTTTAATCATTTTTAAAAATTACTAATTAGCTCTGACCACAAAACATCAATTTAAATAGCAAATCCAATGGAATCACAAATTCTTTGTCTCATCTATGAAATGAGAGGACAAAGCTAGATAATTTACAAGTTCATGACTTTCCCATTCATTAAGTAATTAATGATTCCCTAATACGAACCACCATTACTCTAGGCATCAGGAAATCAAAGACGTACTCTGTGATACAAAGCGGCATCTCCAAGCATTTGTTCTCCACTTCCACGGTTATAGTAGGGTCCAAAGATTGACAGGTAAAATAAAGCTCTATCTCCGAGCTGCCAAAGCTATATGATGGAAGTGATATACACAGTCAAATTCTGGGTCTTACACATCTTCCTTCCCTTTCCATTTTTCTTTCACTGGCTTAAATGGAGATACAATAAAGACTAATTTCAACTTCATGGACAGCACGCATCTTGAATAACAAAAAGCATAATTTTTCAAATTGGACAAATTCAGAGTGGCAGAAGCTAAAGCAACTCTCACAGGCAACAAGAGGGAAGCTATATTTGGAGGACTGAGATGTAAGAAGAAGATGCATCTGTCCCGACATGGTGTAGTTGGCATATCCATGGTGAACTGCTTATGATCCGATAGATGAGAGATAACCTATTTTGCTAAATCTGTCTTACTACTTTTATTTGCTTGTTTGTTTTTGCTAGCACAACTTAATTGTACACCAATATAGAGTTCCTTCATCAAAAGATGTCACAATAAAGAGAGGAACATGTCAACCAATGATCACAACATCCATAAATCAGCAAATGCTTTAATAATAGTATAACTCAGTGCTCCAGCAAAGAAGCATCAACTTGCTCTACTTAGGGAGATCACTAAAATGTTCACAGAAATAAAAGGACATTTAGCTGGATCTTTAAGGGTAATATTATTTGTCTAGATATAAAATAAGATAAGAAAATTCCCGGAACAGAAAATAGATTGTAAAAGTCCTCAAGTTGTGATAAGACATGTCTTGCATGGAAAATATTGAGGAGTTCATTGTCACTGACATTGGAGGCACATAAGGGAGGAATGGCAAGATACTAAGGTGGGTGAGATTCTGAAGGCAAATAAGTTTTGGAGCTAGGAATATTTACAAACTTGAGAATGACAGCCTCAGATTTGTTTCTCGGGATGTGAACTCTGATGGCAATTTGAAGACGGAGATATGTGGGAGCAAGACTAATTTTAATTTTGTGGAAAGTATATAACCTGAATAAAAAGAAATATACATTTTTCAATTTTGCTGATTCATTTTAAGAAAACCAATCATAATTATCTTTCTAGTTTATAATATATTTACATCTTAAAAAGATTAGTGAACACCAATGAAATTCATAAAATTATCATTTACAGAAGCAATCAATATGAAAATTTAATTTATTTATATACACATCCACATATGTATGAACATGCATATATATATATATATATATATACATATATATATATATATACCTGTAGGTATATGGATGTGTGCATACACATTCAGAAAGATGGGTAGATAGAATTAGATATTAGATTTCACATGCATTTTATACATGGATATTGTTAACAAAGTGAATTTCCAGGGAAAAATTTACATATGTTCTGATCTGTGTGTTGGTAGAAAGCAGAACCAGCCTAATAATTGATCTGTCCTGTCAGATAAGCATTCCAAGAAAAGACCAATTACACTAAGACCAAATTATACTTTTCAATTACACAGGTGAATCAATCCAACTCAACATGTCAAAGCATAAAAAAAAATGTTTTAGAAAAGACAGGCAACATACTAAATTTCCCTACCCATTACCTCGAAGTAAGTACTACTCAGAAGAGTAAAATGTCATTCTGTCAATATCCGTCAGCTTATGAAGGTTTCCCAACCCATCCATCAAGATGACTTCCACTTCACTCTCCCACACTTCCCTAAAACATTATCACTTTATGAATATTTTTAAAATGCTTTTTAATTCAAGAAAATCAGACAAGAATAAAATAACACATACCGAAACCCATTAGTATCCCCAGCATATATATTCTTGTCCTTCTGCATTTTGTTTTCTTTTTAAATCCTACTTTCCTGAATGAGGGTGTATGGTACATAGGATGTGCTTAATGCATTGAAATAAGTAATGACAAAGGAAATAGGTTGAATACAAAATTGTGTGTTCATGGTATTATGATGCAACAATTGAGGGACAGTGGGAGTGATATGAAGCAGGAGAAGCAGATTGGAATAGATCATGCAGTGTTCTTAAGCCCACTTAAGGTTTTTGTCTTTATTAATAACAATGGGATACCAGTGAAGGGTTTTATGCAGAAGAGTGTTATAATCAGATTTGAATTTCTTAAAAGATTTCTCTGGCTCCAGTTGGGAAAATGAGTTGCATGATGATAAGAAGCAGTAAGGACAGGTAGGAAGCTGTCATAGCTAAGGGAGGAAACAGTAGCTTCAACCAGGTTATGGTGATGGCAAAACAAGTGGGTATTCTAAGGAAGTCAAATGAAAGGGACTTTGTGAGGAATTGGATGAGTGGGATGAGAAATATGCAAAAGTTGAGGCTAATAAGAAATTTCATACACAAATATGGCAATGTTTTATTTAAAAAACTTTTTTCACTCAATTCAGGCACTAAGAAAGAAATGATTATACTATTGTCAACTTTACAAAAGAGTAAAGGCATTGAGAGAAGCTAAGGGACTTAATCAGGTCTTAATCAGTGGTTAGTATTTGGGTCTTAAATGTGAACTCAGGAATTCTTTAAGTTCAGAATACTCCCCATTGAAAACATACCTACCTGACATTTTATGAGAAGCCAGTCCCTGAAAAGGCCCTTGAATCCAAACAGAGTACTAATTTATCTATTCACCTTCAATTCTAACATGTCTGGGCAATGAGCCCATTCGATTTGGCACAAACTTCAAAGCAAAAAAAAAAAAAAAAAAAAAAAAAAAAAAAAAAAAAAAAAAAAAAAAAAAAAAAAAAAAAAAAAAAAAAAAAAAAAAAAAAAAAAAAAAAAAAAAAAAAACAAAAAACAAAAAAACTCAAAAATAAATAAATAAATAAAAGAAGGAAAAGAAAAACAGAATGCTTCTGCCCCAGGATCAAATCTAGGAGGCATCATAGTTGTACATGGTTAATATATGTCACCAGAATTGTTGAATGACAGTAGAAGTTAACCCTTCTCCAAGACAACAAATTCAAGTCCTGGTTATAAACAGCACTCGTCTCGGGCATGTGATCTATTAAGTTTCTCGGGAAGATTAGTAAGTATTATGAGTTTTTCTCTTCCGTTAGCACAGTAGTCCACAAATCTTTTTGAAACAGTGAATTGACATCAGAGAAAATTGGTGCAACTAGAGGCAGCTTGATGGAATTCAGGTGGAAAGTTATCTGTTTGTCTTCTTGAGCACGTAGTCACACTGTTTCTATTTCATATTGCATGGCATAATAGAGATCATTAAATTTTAATTAATGATTAGGCAGAGAGCAGGGAAGATACCTGGTATGAGTTCAGTAATTTTGGGAATTTTCCCATCAACTAATGTCAAACACACACACTTATGACCTATTCTAATAAATAAAATATAACTAATACTGCTGAAGCTACCAGTAAGCTCCCTGATTTGATCCACTCCACATACAGATACCATTATCTTGAATTTTGTGTCTATCATTCTCTTGCTTTCTTCACTTTTCACATAAATGTATATAGATTACTAAGCAACATATTGTTTCCGCTTTCTCTGAGTTTTGTATTGAAAATGTTACGAAAATGTAGTCTTCTTTTGCTTTTTTAAAAAAATTTTATTGGTACAGCATAGTCTACATAGCAAAGGGATTCATTGTTACACATTCATACATTTTCACATAACTTGAACCCAATCTTTACCCAGGATCCCTCCCTGCCCCTACTCCCTGATCTCTTACCTCTACTGCATTCTCTCTGATTACAGATATTGATGTATATATACATATACAATATTGTTTTTATTTTCTAGTTTTAAATGCCTGTATGAGTAGTATTTAGCTTCTCAGAGGAGTAAAATACACCAAACAGTATTTATAGCCCTACTTTCCGTAGCTTCAACACCCTCCCCTTCCTCCCACCCCTTCATAACTAGACTTTACCCAGATCAAGTATTATTCTGACTTTGGTGAGTCTATTGCATAACTTGACTATCTTTTACCCTATCCTTAGTTTGACTCTAGTTTCCACACATGAGAGAAAACATTCAGCCTTTGAGTCTCTGAGTTTGTCTTATTTCATTTAGCATAATCTTTCTCCTTTTCCATCCATTTACCTATAAAAGAAAAATATGGAATGCTTCATAAACTTGTGTGTCATCCTTGTACAAGGACCATGCTAATCTTCTCTGTATTATTACAATTATTTTATTGTTCAAATAGTCTTACATATGGGAGGGATTTGTTGTTACACATTCATGAACACATGGATATTGACCAAGCAAGCCAAGGCTGATGCCAGTTCATGATCTCCTCTGCTTGAGTTCTCCCTGATACTATGGTGCCCCTACTTTACCCCATGTTAGTTGGACTTATCATGGACATCATAGGTTCCCCTCTGGATTGATAACCCCCCTTACTCTCTCCCTCCAGCTGCCTTGATATCTTCCCTAACCCCTGTCTTTCCTCATTGCCCCCCTCCTTTAATCCCCCAGTGTCATAGCCATGGTTCCTCCTGTTCGTGTAAAAATTCACTCATGTGTGAGGTTATTATTAACTTAGCCAACTTTCAATCTGTTTCCGATTGTATTCTAGCTTCCACAAATGAGAGAAAATATTTGGCTCTTGAGTCTCTGAGTTTGAGATATTAAGTACCTTGACACAGACACTAACATAATTGTACCCTATGACACTGACCTTGAAAATCCACCAACCTGAAAGAATATAGCAACCCAAAGAATTAGGATTATGGTTGCAAAACAATTTTCATCCAACCAGAAAGACCTCCAACCCTCACATCCCATCTAGCCATAAGCCATAGCATGATTATTGCCATACCACTGAAACTCCTCCGTAGATGAAGGATTCATCTGTCTTCATCAATATTGGGAACTGTCTTTAAAAGATCCTAACTTCTGAAAGCCTCAGCAGACACTGGGAAAGGAAGCAGAAGTTTGCTTTTCTAAGAACTTCTGGGAGCTATCCCTGGTGCTGCCCCAGAATCAACCACATCACCCTCAACTTTCAGTAGAAATTGACCATTGACCACAGTAAGCAATAAATGGTTGAGCAGAGGCATCTGACAAAAACAAACAAACAAACAAAAAAAAAAAAACACCTAGTTTCAGGTCTGCAAATAATTTCGTTCTGTGCCAAGCTTGTATCTCTTTCACACTTCCTCATTTACCATATTTGGCTCACACCCTCTTTGACCATCACCATCACAAATACAACTTTATCTCAAAAGCCTACTATCTTTAGACACTAGGTAATTGCATATATATGTACACCTTTCCATTTGTTTGCTCCCCAAAAAACCCTATATAATAGTATTTTCATTTTATTTTATAGATCAGAAAGCAAGCTTAAGGAAAGCTAAAGTTGCACTTCTAATGCATGCAAGGCTTCATGATACGTTTGCACAATGCCAGCACATAACGACTCCCCTGCTTCTTCAACTGTAAACTGCCTGAGCTACACTTCTTTATACAATCCCTGAAACACCTACCCAAATAAAAAGACTTTGTGCTGAATTGTACTATAATATCATTTAAAGATATCTTACTTGAAACAATAATACATATCAAGTACTCCACATGTGCCAGAAATTGGTCTAAACATTTATATGAAATCCTTACAACTTTATGAAATATGATTTCATACTCTGTGTCATTTCACAGATCAAAAACCTGAAGCACAGAGGATGTTGTCAGATGCCAAGATTTAAGCCTTTATCTTTAAACATTATCTTTGAATTGCCTTTCCTTGTCTTTAAACATTATCTTTGATTAGTGTGTTTCATGCAAAATCTTTATCGAATATTCCTAATTTTATTTTTAAAAATAATATCTTCCTGTTATCACTCTTATATTGCTCTTTAAATTAATTTAGGAAGTAAATTTGTATGATCAATTTTCCTAATAGACTTTAAACTAAAATTAATTTATTAAATAAAATATTTTAATATTATGGATTTAACTAGGCCAAATCATCAAAACATCCAATATCTGATTATTAAAAGTAAGTAGAAATATTAAGAATCAGATCTGAATGCACATTGAAAAACTAATGCCATATTTGAAGATAGCTTACGTACCGTCTGATAGTTTTCATTTTAAGATGTTTATATTCTTTTTTAATGACTTCAAAATGAACTGGGAAATGTCAGGCTTTTTTAAAATCAATTCAAACAGAACGTCAAACCAATAGATTTCATTCAGGGCAGTAGGAGCCTGTTCAGTTGTTTCCTCTCGCCCTCACTCTTTAAAATCCTCAATCACTGCCATTTCTGGTCTCGGCTTTCACAACACTTTACAGGCAGCTGAATGAAAGGGCAGAAGCTTCCTCTGAAACCCCAGTTATTTCAGCTCTAAAATCAGCTGAAAAGGATGCCCTCCCCAGAGACAGAAATGCATTCTCTCCATCATGAACCCGCAATGCCCTCAGGTTGCGGCAAGGGAGGAGTTTAGCACTTGAACCTGGATAAAGCGCTCTCTCTCTCTTTCTCTCTCTCTCTCTAATCAAAGTGCATCATTCTTGTTCCATATGGCTTGTGGAACAATTTATTTAAAACAATATGGTGCATCAGAGAAGGTAAACAATAATAGTAATACAGGAATAGCAATGTGCCCATAAATAATACAGGAAACCACATTGCCCCCAGTACCTTCATGAAATGGGACTTCAATATACATATTTCTTATGCAGCTTTATGCATGACTTCCTTTCTATGGTTTGCACTTCGGTGCTCTGTTGTGTCGCTCTACCAATAAACCTATGCATCATACCAAGTGAAATATGTTCGGTCCCTTTACTTGACAAGAAAGGGAGCAGTGTGGCTTAGAAGAATTAGCACTGTGCCAGAATTTCACAGATTAGAACTTGAGTCTCAGCCCTGCCATTTCTGGCTCCTGGATGTTGGGTGAGTTGGGCATCCTCTCTGAAATTCAGTTTTCAAACCAATAGGGCATCTCCGTCCAGCTCCCAGAGTTCTTGTGATTACATGAGCTAGTGCTTGAGAAAGCATTCTGAAAAATGCCGTGGCAATGAAGAGTTGGGATTTTTTTTTTTAAAGAAAATTCAAAACTCTTCATATAAATGTACAGTTTTACATTTTTTACTTTACAAATTTACCAATTCTTACTTTTCCTGAACTTACAGTAAATTGGCTCATTATTGGTATTTCTTTATAGTTTCTGGCCATGTGTATATGACAATTATGGAAGAGTCCTAGAGTTTCCTCAAATTTATTATATTTTAGAGGCAGTAAAGATGGCAAAGTATGTGATTCAGCTGGAAGTCAGTCTTAATTTTTCTTCAGTGAATTATTATAATTTCACTTTTAAATACTGGTTTTTTGTACTAAAAAATAATGAAATGAAAATGGAAAAGGATATTAACTAATATTGGTAGCTTCTAATCCTACAACATCCTATCTATTTGACATTAGATGTCAAGCTAATTTAGAAAATCATTATCTGACTGATTTCACTCAACCAATAATTCTCTCTTCAAATAATTTCAAATAATTTAAACTTTTTACATTTTGGGTAAGCTTTTAGACCTATGCGGAAACAATTGCACTGGTATTATTTAAGTCATGGTACATATTTGAAATGAGGGATTTATTTTTGTTTATAAAAATTCACCTTAAATCTTATAGGACTTATCTTTTCAGTATTTTTTCCCATAACTTCAGGGATATACAAAAGCATTAAAATAACCTGTACAGAAGGCTAAGAACCTAAATATTTCCTCAGCACATACAATTCATGTGCCACATTATAGTTGTAAATTAAGGTCTAGTGTGTTGCAGAAATCAGCCTTCCAGATCACAGTTTTCCTCTCTGGATGAGGCAAGAGTCAGCCAGTAAATATATGTGGTCAACCTCAGATTTGCCTCACTGGGAGTTCACATGTATTTTTAACTGCCTTCAATTGTTAATGTATTCCTCAAATGAGATGCATCACCTTGAAGAATGACTTCTTGCCCTCTGGGAATAAGCCAAACAAGTATTTCATTCACTATGATAATCAGTTCTTCCTTCAGCAACATACAAACCCAAATTTAATAGGCACTGGTGATTAGGTTTTAAGTCAGAGAGTCATCACTGTCCACTGTGAAAAATAATAAGAAAAAATACAAATTATAACGAATTTGCCTTCAGGAGGCCTTGTTAGACGTAATGGAACCATAACTATTTCTGGAGATGGTGAATAAATGTTTTTCCTTCTCATTATAGACATTTTTGAGTTACCAATTTTCAGTGATAAGAAAGATTTCCTTTAACTTGTGCTAAAGATATCTGAGGTCATCTTTTTTGTTCACTTAGTGTATAACAGTCTTGAAAGAAAAAACAGGACCACTTACCATAAAACACTTATTTAAATCTTTTAAAATGCTTAAAACCATATAGAACCATTCAAGGCTATAGATAAATTTAATATTATTCCAACCTTCGACTGTCAAAATTATCTAAGGCTTTTCTCCACCTTAAACTTTGCATTGGAATAAAAAAAAAAGAATTGTACAGGACATTATGGAAAATAACAAATCAACCCTTAAATCAGCAGCTTAGGTTGTGGACAGTAAATGATACAGTGGTTCCACTTTCTTGGAACTGAGTAGCAGAAGAAAATGAAGAAAGATACTACTGACAGGGCAAGGATGATGGGAGCAGGCTCGCATTATGAATGATATGTTAAGTGATTGGCTCAGATGGAATCATGGGATTGCTGCTGCCTTGTGCAGAAGCTGATTTTCATTCTTATTGTTCACCCCGTAAGGCTCCGACATATGGGAGGGGGGAGGGACAGAGAAAGCCATGTGTACATGCATGGCCTCTGCATATACATATTTAGAAATATTCTGAATATTTTCCCAGTTATCCAGAGTGCTAGGGAAAAATACCGACTGCATACATACATCTATGTATTATGTATATATATATATATGCATATATATCTTGTCATCAAGGTTTATTAGTTTTAATATTCATGTATGCTTTCGTCATTCTTCCCTGTGAGTTGAAGTGCCACATTCCTTTTGATTTGATAAAACCAAGGACATATATATTCCTAACTCTAAAATAAATGAAATAATAATTCAATCCTCTATAATAATATATTGAAGATAATAACAAAGAAGTATTATTATAGGCTGTTTTGATGTGCTTAGGGATGCATTCTATATATTTATTTCTTCAAAGTATTAGACACTACTTGATTCATTCAGTTGGCCTGGTTTGTGTGTGTGTGTGTGTGTGTGTGTGTGTGTGTGTATGTGTGTGTGTCTCTGTCTGTATTGGCAGGGGTAAGAGGGAGGGGGAAAGATAGACCAGCAGTCAAAGGAGATGATTCTTACATGATGCAGTGTATTAGAAACACGTTCATAAAATTAAACATAATGCTGGTGTCAAAGGGTTCATTACTAACGTTTTCTTTAAACTAATTTTCATTCTTATGTAAATGTGATTAACTCAGCTTATTTAGATATTAATTTTTTGTGCACCAATACTTAAGCATATAGCATGACTAATGCTAGAACTTTTGCTATTGTAAATGTCTAGGTCTAAAAATAACGAATATACCTACAACTCACTTTTTTACATATTTTAAAATTCAAATTAATAGCCTGCCTATACAAGATTTTTCCCCCCAGAGGGCAAATATAACAAGCATCTCTAATCCAAACAACAAACAAAAAATCAGAGCAATTCAAGGTTTGATCTTATGGGCTTAGCAATTGCTGTTTAGATTTGAATGTGTGTGTGTGTGTGTGTGTGTGTGTGTGTGTGTATGGATAGTAAAACTTATTAACAAGGGGTAAAATTTTGAAAAGTTTTTAATAATCAGTTCACTTAACAAATTCTTGACAACAGATCATGTTCTTTTAAGTGAACAGTTTAGCATTTACCTGCAGAGGGACATGAATAATTTTGTAACAAATATAAATATAAACCCAAAAACTAATTTTTATTTTGAGCACGGACAAAATTATAGTTATAAAATGCCTATAAGATTTGGATGAAAGCAAAAAGAGTAACATTTAAGGGATATAAGAAAAAAGCAAATGGACAATCAGCAAACTACTCTAATTGCTATGCCTTCCAAATTGATGACAGAGTTATACACTTATTCGTATTAGGGGGCCTATAGATTCGTTTTCTAGGGTATAAAGCAGCAGGCATGTTTGGAGAGTCCCCCTGTACCACTCAGCTCGACCCCTGAAGGGAAATGCCACGTGCATTCAAATCAAACGTTTTCTTATCAAGTTCTCAACTAATGGCTTTCCTAGGAGACCCAAACCTGTCAGTCACCTACTACCTATTTAGACATGTTAAAAAAGAATTTGCTGTTTATTTGTATTTCATTGAAGTGAGTCTGCTTTCTCATATTGAATTTGTATCCAAACCCTGGGTTGTCGATTCTCCTTAGCTAGGGCTTCTGTTTGTTTTGTTTTTCTCTGCATGTAATCCAAAAAAATGGTACTGTTCATGCCAATTTCAACCCTCCTATAAATTTGTAGGCAGTATATTAACTAATCTTTCAAAGTTACCAGCGCTAACATCAGGAACTAAAAACACACTTCTTTTATCGAAAAGTTTTTCATCAAAATCACAAATTGTTAACATATCAAAGCCACAGTTCAATTGTCCGCATATGGGGGGGGAAGATGTCCACATTTAATAATTAAAAATGAGGATATCATTTTTAATTTAATTATTATCTGTGTGACTTAGTCTATATGGTCTGCTTAGGAAAAAAATCCAACAATGTAAAGTCTAGTATTTGATCACACTGTAATTTTTTCTTGATAGAAAAATCAAATATGTGCATGTACACACACGCACACACACACATGCACACACACTCCTGTGCTTACAACCTCTAAGTTAGTTTACTTGTGTTTAAGGCTAAATGTATGTACTAAGCATTCCATAAAAACAAGAACTGTTATGTTTGATATGCACTTCAAAAGCCTAAAAGGCCAAAGAAAGCCCTTCCTTAATTATTGAAGAAGTGTCTGTAAAGGAAACATGAGCAAATAGCATTCATGCTTTCATCCCCAGTAACCTTTTATTGTCCTTTTCTTCAGATGGCCAAGTCAGTATATTTAATAAAGGCAGCAGCAACCATCAAAGAAGGCAGGGCTCTAATAAATGGTCCTGATTAAAGGCCCTGACAGGGTATGAACTTTGCATAAATTTTCTTATGGTGTCAGGCTAGGATACTGATTGAAAACTCATTAACATAATCACACATTTAGAGGAAATGCTGTAATGTATCAAAAACATTTCCCTTAGTATAATAATTTTAAGGACATTAAAATGCAAATGATAATAAGGAGCTGTGTTTAGTGATGTTCTGAAAGCCTGATTATTCAAACATTTAATACAAAGTATGGTGCTGGGTTCAGTAATGCATCATATGAATCCAAAAATTTAATCTATATGTGGACTCAAAAGTCTTCTTTGGTCTTACCAACTGTTTTCCAGTTCACAGACACACAAACAGGAACATTAGACTTAAATATTAAAGAGAAATATGTAAAAATAATTTTAAATCTATACGTTAAAAAAAAAAAGATAACTTTAAGCTGCCAGCATCATTCTTCCCCAATGCTCAAAAAATACTGAAAAAAGTAGGCGGCATTTTTATTTTGGTATGATTGTGCTTTGAAATTATGCTGAAGTATTTTTAGTGTCCTTTTCCCTGCTTTTATTAAGTGTGTATAAAGCAGAAGGGAACGTGGCAGGTCACAGCAGTGCTATCCCTTCATGCTAATTCTCAACAATAAAAGAAACACTGCCCTCCCCCACACAAATAGCCATAATTATGTAAAGAATGACTGTTTCAGACTGATGACTTTCAATATGCTCAAGTCTAGCATACTGGTATAAGAGGCCAGAAAGGTCAACAGTAATTCATAACTGCTATAAAATTGTGTAGCATCCCAGGGCTTCTGCAGGATGCTGACATTATCATGAGTCTTCTGCTGGTTTGTATATGTAAATTTGTGATAGGAAGTGCACTGCTTTTACCGTATCACATGCAGAGCATCAATCAGGCAGTGGAATACATCAGAGTATTTTCATTATGCCTAGTTATTTACTGCATCAGAAGAAATTACCCTAGCAAGCCAAGCAGCCTTCTCTGGGTAGCATGATACGACCAACCAGGCTGCAGCTCAGGAGTCTTGTAAACATTACAGGATTAATCTCACAATCACAATCATCAATCTTTCCTAGTCCTGCCTGAGTACTACTGTGGAGATCAGTAACTAGGCCATGTGGATTTAAATTTAACCCTGAACATCAAAAACTAAATATCAGACCTATACTACATATTGCAAAACACCTGTGTTGTTTTTTTTTTCAATTTTGGTTGAAGACAATAGATGGAAACACAAATTGAACTACTGTGAAATCATACTTAATTTGTCACTTTTGCTTGGGAAATTACAAGTATCTCTTTTTTTAGGACACTTTTTTTTTTTAACATCACCTGCAAGTGGGAAGTGAAAACACTTACTACCCATATAAACAAACTTCCTGTGTGGCAATGTGAACACTGTAGGCAACTTTGCAGAGTGGGGTCTCTGACCCGAAATTTGGGAACCTATTCAAAGTCTTCTGGCATCTGACCAGAGGTTAAAGGCTCAGAGTTGCAGAGTTGTTCTCTAACCAGGAAAGTGTTAAATATGTCATGCTGACTCATAAGAAGACACTGGCATTGATTGCTGAAACAGCTGCTTGCTTACCTGCCTGCTGAAGGAAAAGATGTTCTCCCCTTTTCTTCCCTTGCAGACGAAAGAGGAAGAGAAGAGATGGGTCAGACAGATGAGTTAAATGAACAGTCTATCACTTTAAGTTTAGCAACTGCATGGAACACAGCCTATTCTATTTAGATAATGCAAAAGATAATGTGCATTCATTTTTGAAAGTCAGGTGAAAACCATGATGATAATGATCATTTTTCCATAGTCAAGAAACAATAAATATATAATGAGCAGGCCATGTATAGACTGCCTGGCAGTTTAATTTGAACTGTGACCTTTTATTATTATTTTTTTGTTCACAGCACTTTTTTCTGAACACATAGCAAAGAGGCAATTCTTTCTTCCTCTCTCAATATCTTGCAGGCTCCCATCTTTGAATAAAAAATGTGCTAACCATAAAGGTATGCCTTTCCTTTTCATCCAATAAGATTTTCAAATCTAGACATTTATATTCATCCTGTATATAAAAAGTAGATATTTCTTCTATATGCTTTAATCCCCGGTTGATTTAATCAGCACTATAGGTACTTATCTGCTAGAATTGTATGACTACAGCAAAAAAAATTGTGTTCATATATTGAGAATTCTATAAGAGCTATTCATCTCTACCCAAATGATAATTTTTGTGCTGCTTTCTTGATCATATAAAGTTTAGCTTTAAAAAAAGTACTGAAGAGGATTATAAATAATTTTTCCAAATAAATCCTGTGACAATAAAAGAGAAATTCATCTTAAAGAGAGTGTCAACGACAAATTTTAAGGCTCCTTGCTTCCCTGTTTCCCTGTCTTGTTGTGTAGTCTAGTTATTTTTTTTTTTTTTTGGTTTTCTTGCCATCTATAATACTATGACTTTTTTCATTGAACTCCCTCCTCCAAATAACAAGTTTTAAAGTAGCAAATATCCAGATGTTGCACTTTTGCCTGTGAAATTTTGGGTCTCCGAATCCTCCTCATGATTTTGGTTTCTGAATGTTAGGTTCCAGGTAGAAAGACGTTATGCAACTAGCCTCTCACAAAATGTGAAATAAAAATGCACATTTCTGACTCTTGTAACTGTATGACCAAAAGTTCTATTCTCATATTTTTTTAGGGTATGAAGCATTATATGAAAGTGATTGCTTTGCAAAATTTTCACATCTATGAGCAAACAGCATTGTTTGAAGTGGGAAGGCTGGGGATGTGGTTTGGATGTGTGTGCATCACTGTGGCATAAGTTTGAGCAACTCTTTGGGCTGCTTGCTTAGGTTTTCAAAATATCTTGCCAGACATTATGCTTTGCTAAAGATTTGAAACAACAAATATCCACTGTGAAGATGCTAGGGTAGCCAAAGTGTTAGGGCAGTGATCCTGAGCACATCAGTATAGAGAGTGTATCCAATGCCCTGAGAAAGGAAGACAGAGCTGTGGTTCCATTCCTCATAGGAGCAGCCTGCAGGAGAAACCTTGAGCTTCAGAGTTAGGAAGCGCGGGGCTTGATTGTCCATGCCACTCTTTAACAGGTGCATAAACTTAAAGGCATCATTGGACTGTTACTTTCAGTTATAGTATTATTCTTTTTTCATTCATTTGTTCAACATCCGCTGGACTCCTATACACTCTACTTACTACCAAATGGTGAGCTAAGGCAACAAAGGAAAAGATGAATGGTTCTGGGTTGGGGATGTAACCCAGTAGGAAAGCACATGCTTAGCATGCTCAATGCTCTGGGTTCAATCCCCAATACTGAAAGAATGAAAGAAGAAGAAAAAAAATCCTAATCTTCAAATCGTAAAATTAGGTGGTATAAAAGCACCAGGCACTATGTTGGTGCTTTATATACATTATCAAGTTTAATCCTCATGTGCTCCCAACTTTATAAACATTCATCCTGAATTTATATAGGATGATATTAAACATGAAAGAGGCTTTAAAAAACAACTTGTTTGAGAGTTTGAGAGACAACACCTGAACACAGATCTATCCAAGACTGATCCATCTGACACTGAAGTCCCCACTCATAATTTTGCATGTCAGAGAATTTTTAACATCAGATGAGAAATGTATACAATGGGGTGTTATAAATTGTAATACACTGTACAAAATATTGTTGTTATTACTCTTAACATAAACATGTGAACACTTTTCCTCATTTCACTTTCACCCTTAATTCTCTCTACTCAATAGTTTGGAGTATCCCACATAAATGACACCTATAGACCAAAAAAAAAAAAAAAGTTTTACCAGTATAAGCAATAAGCAAATCACTGCCAAGGATTCCTTATTAGCATTTGTAAGTCAGTTATATGTGGCACCTTAGTGAATATTAAACAAACAGAAATCCAAGTAAGACATTTTCCTATGTATAAGAATCTCTAGAAAGCACAAGCCTACCCTACCGTTTACATTAGACCTGGTACATCTTTAGTAATTCCTTAGGTGCTTGAGGATTTTCTATCAATCAAGTGAGAATCATGACATTAATACAGCACCTGCATACCTTATGAACATAAAATGTTTTTAATTCAATGAGAATCTCTAATTTAACTTATTGATACCATTTATTGCAGAATTTTCCTCTTAACACATACTTTTATCCCATGCCAGCATGATATAGCCAAAACATATAAGATTAAGAAAATAAAATAGCAGCAAATAAAGAATACATCTCTCATCTTTGCCTAATTTGCATTGTACTTAACATTACATTTTTTGTGTATCTTTACAAAACAATGGATTTATGAAAATAGTCAATAGAGTTAGAATTTTAAAAATTTGCCTCTTTTGTTAGTACAACCACAAATTTGTGATTTAATTTGAATATTTTTTCAATTTTTATTATCCTATTTTAACAGTATGATCTGTGGAGTTTTTTTGTTCATTTTTGGTTTTTTGTTTTTTAAGAAAGAGAGGATAGTGAGAGAGAGAGAGAGAGAAGCAATTTTTATTCAGTGTTTCATGCAGTCTTCATTGCTCTGAGACTCCATTGTGTACCTGGGTGCTGGGGTTTGAACTCGCAGACTCGCACATGCAAGGCAAGCACCGTAACTGCCCAGCCACCGCTCCAACACTGTTATTCCACTCTTTAATTTCTCACATTTGATTAGGGAAAGCTCTTACCTAAAGCTTTTAACATAAAGAAAAACATTAACTACAGGAAAATTTTATTCAGATATTAACAATACACCTAGTTTAAAGGAATGAAATTAAGCACATAGTGGTTTTGTGCTTGTTGTTTTATATCTGTAGTCACAAAAAATGCCTTGACTATTCAGGTCTTGGTCAAGGAGCTCCTTATAGATTTGAAGATGAATGATAGCAGAGAAATCCCATTTTGGGAAATAATATTATTTTTCAAACAACTTGACTCAGAAAAAAACTGAAAGGAATTTAATAGTAGCTAAAATGAAAAGGAATATCTCCCATTACTCTAGGTTTATCTCCAAAAAAATCTGTTCCTTTAAAGTATTAATTTTAGGATACATTATTCCAATTAACACAATTGAAACTTCCATTTCTTTGAAATGTTTCCAAATGACCAAAATTTTGTCACACAAAATTTAATAGTTATGCCTGTTGTAGTTATATGTGTTTATAGTTATGCATATTATGGTTAACATTATGTTAATACTTGTGCATGTTATGGTTTTCAGGTAGATTCTAAAGTAATTTTCCATCATGTTCTAAGGCATGACCTCAAGGATAAATGTGTTTCAATTCATATTGTAATAAATTATATGTAGATATTAAAGTTTTAATCTCACATATTGTCCTCTGTGTGGATAATGTTTAAAAATGTATGGACAACAGCAAAAACAAAGTTTCTTCATAAAAGGATAGGATATTTATAAATGCCTTCCTTGAATTCAGTTAAGCTTTACTTTGGTTTACTTTTCAAAAGCAGTTACCAGAAAATTTGCATAGGTTTTTCCTATATTGATATTCCACCAGATGTTTCTAAATACTTACATGCATAAAACCTGATATCAATAACAAACTAAACTTAAATATTGGATTTACTTATAGAAAAATGTCATAGCATAAAAATGAAATATTATTACGCATCTTTTTTCACAATGCAGACTACTTTGGCAATGAAAGCTTCTCTATCGTAAGTTCTTCCAACACAATCCCAACGTTATGGACATATTAAAGGTAGTGACAACGTTTTCAAGATTGCATCTTTTTAACTAAGTGACACACACTAACAAATTTGCATAGACATTTACAGGTATACCTGTAAGGACCAATCACATTGATTTGAGTTGACAATAATTAATGATATTTAAAATAAGTATAGGAGAATTGCTCCATTCATTTGGGGACATGAGAATTTCTGTCAGATTAGAGATTTCCCTGTGTAGGCAACATCAAAAAATGTAATAACATCTTATATGAATGATATTACACATTTGTATAGATAGCCAAATTAGAATGGTTTAGAAACTATTTATACTCATATACAGCTATGTAAGTTTAAGTATATTAAAGTAACTACAGGAATCAGATAACCTAAAGACAAATGATAAAATAAATTTACAGCAGTTTTGCAGTTAGTGTTTGTTGTATTTAGTTTTCCTATGCCTCTACAATTTAAAATCCAACCCACACACATACACAAAGGCACAAATGTATACAAACACAATTCATTAATATTAAAAATTAGCTACTAAAGACTCATATGTACATTTAACGTTGTGTCTTGAATGTTAAGCATGGCAAAAACCTATCAGGTGAAATTTATGAAAATTTACAGATTACCAAAAATGTTAGGAGTTAATTTTAGTCTGCTTTCCCTGGCATGTCAGCTTGATTAAATTTGGAGTTCGGAGATGAATTGGCCCAAATTCATTAGTGTTCCCTGGGTGCAGATGTTGGTCAAGGTCAAGCGAAGCACGTTGACTGTAATGTTGGAGAGGAGGGGGGAAGGGATTCCAAAGAAGGTAGACTTTTAAAAGGTCTGGGGTTGCAAGAAACTTTGATACTTTTTAACTTAATAAATCTTGACAGCCTAATCATGGCTAAGCCTTTGCAGTGTTATTGGTACAGATGGCAAAGCTAGACATATTTAAAGAGATCTCAGCAGCTAGTGGTAAGAGAGCAGTGAATCCAAATGCAGTGTTGGGCTCTAGGAGAAAGTGAAAGAAAGGAGGATAAAAAGCTACACAGCATTTCCATCTCCTGACATCTCCAACAGCCTCAGATACAAAATATGATAAGGCTCCTGCTGAGCTAATAAGCCCAACAAATGTCTGTGTCCGTGAAGTAGATGAAGTGGGATCAAGCAGAGGGGGCTGCTGTATGAAAATAAGCCAGCGCCCAGGGTATAATGGCACTAGAGAAAGCTACAAGGTCAGGCTGATGACAGACACCAGTTAAGTAGAGACCCCATCAGTAAGAAAGGTTTGCCGGCTGGATCCAAGACATGACCATTAAAATAAAATGAACTATCTATTTAAAGGAAGGAAGGAAGCAAAGAAGAAAACAGAAGCACTCTATAAGGATATAATCTTACTTTTAGTTGTTTCTCATCTATGGCAGCTGAATTCTTTTGTTTCTGTACAGACAACCTGCCCAGACAAAAGAGTGAGGAATTGAGAATGGCATGCACTTAACAAAGCCATCTTATGTGATGGCTCCTTATGATTTTAGTGGGGTCACAGTCTACACTAAGCATTATTTGTGTAATCAAACATCGCATCCGGATGAGTGGGGTAAGAGCACACTTCCTCATGATTAAGGGGAAAGACTGCCAGATGAAACACCATATTCATCAACTTCTCCCCTCCTGTTTCCTTGTAGACAGGAAATCTACACATTCTTTTTTATTGTAAAGTAATGCATTTTTCAGTAAAATTAAGAATTGGTTGAGTTGAAACTGTACAACTCAGAACAGCAAACCTGATCCAGGTACCCAAAGTCAGCCTACATCCCAGACTTTGACAGTACACATTTTCTAGGATAATGCAATTTTGGTTTTTCCAGGACTAACCTGTTTTAAGCCCTGGAAGTCCTATATCCTGCAAATCCTCTCAGTGGTCACTGTACACCCCTGATTAACCAGTATCTCTGAGGTAAAGCTAGACCTAATTTTGTGGCAAGCCTGAGTGTCAAAAAGGCAAAGTGTGCGAAAAGAGGGAGAGATTGGTCCGTAGCTAGACAAGCCCAACGATTCAGAGCAAGAAATGTGCATCACAGGCTGCGTAATCTAGGTTGGTTGTCACTTTGAGCAAATTAGCTTTATTATTCCGGGTACATCCCATTTCAGCTTGAAGCCATCACCTCTCATATGCAAACACACATACAGATGTGCAGACACAGGTGCACACACACACACACACACACACAAATGAGTGTAGAATAAATAAAATGATGCCTATAAACTGTAATTCTTTATTGCTCTTCCTAACTGTTTAAATGATCCAAATTGACCTTAAAACCAACCCTTGGAAAGGCCGTTACCAGCAAATTCATTCTGCAACCCAGTGTCCAGTCCAACACAGCACAGATTAGAAGACGATAGCCAGGCCTTTCTTCAGGTTTATGGCAAGGAATGCCACAGCCCTGAAATGATATTTAAGAATTAAAATGTAAGATTCTCCCTTTTCAGCTTCAGGAATGGTTTTGTATAATTTTTTTTTACTTAAGCAATAATTAGACTGTGCTTGAAACTTCGAGAGTCTGTCAAATTACATTAATTCTTAACAGATGATGTCAATTTCATAATATCTGTGAAACCTTGTTAAAAAGGTGAAAACCATTTAAACACCATGTGAGGTGGTTCATTAAACATGTAGAAAAGCTTTGAAATTCTGAGACGTTACCATAAAAAAATCAGACTCGGTACACCTCTGGTATTTTTTAAGCCGATATATAGTTGGAATTTCATACAAATGTAAGTATACTACTGATAGATACCTCTTAGAATCAAATTTTTAGCTACTGTCCTAAAATATCACAATATTGACATTAGAAATGCAAACTTTATAACTTTGAGAAAATTATGATGAAGACAATGAATGGAAGATGGATTACCAGGAGTTGGTTCTAATAGTTGTAGAGATTCTCCTCAAGCTGTAATTAAAATCTCTTAAAACATCTTTTCTGAGTGGGTGAGGATAATCAAAAGGAGCTACTTAACTGCATCCAGTTCTTTTCCGTTTGATTTATTGCTTAAAATATTTAAACATCAATGAAACTGATTTCTAATCACATAAGAATCTTGTTAAAATATGTATGGTTTCCAATTCCAGTTGTTCTCATTGAAGGTTATTTCAAGATTGCCAGAGCTGGGTTACCTGTATTACTCGAAGGTTGACTGGATAATCTGCCAATTTTCTTACAGCTGCATGGTTCTATGATAATGAAATCACCTCTGGAGGTTAGCTGAGAAAGTTAAATCTGCCACTCGAAGGGACAGAGGACCCTTACCCCTCTTCTTAAATGCCCCTCTTAAAAGTTCTATGCCTTCGTACTAATTCATTCTGTGCAAAATATCACTTATTTCAGGAGAATTAAATAAGTAGCAACTTTTACCTAGGACAAAGGGCAGATCAGTGCTGATATTGCCACAAGTATTACTAAGAAAGATAAAGAAAGGCTTTAATAATTCAAGTGTTTAATAAGTAGAAAGCACCATGCAGATAGTACTATTAGCTTAGTTCAAAGACAGACTATGGGTAACGGTGATAAGCAAAGGCAATGACATTAGGATTTTGTTTACTACACAGATTAGGGACAAAATATAGTATACAGAGTGTATTAAAAGTACATGGAATTTCCTGATTTAATTTCCAGCTGGAAATCGGCATTTATCATGTGTTTCATCTTATTTGTATATTTTCCTATTTAAAGAAATATTTTACTGACAATGATCAACATTACCAAGTTGAGTATTATAACTAAATATAGAATGATTAAGTTTATGTTATTTCAACAGTCTTACGGGCAAGCAGTGTGTAGTTCATTATTTATTTGATCAAATTCGTTAAGTTGAATTCTATAGGTTTGGAAACTCAGATGTTTCCCCTAGTACATTTTCTATTACAAAAGATATGGAAAATACACAGTTAGATGTAGGCTGCAGAAAGTGTAAGAAATCTGGCAAGAGCATTTACAATGAGGGTGTGCAGAATATCCACATTACCTTTTATACTCTGAACTCAGGGCAAACTGGGTCAAAATCCCAGCTCTGAAGTTTATTGTTTTATCAGTTTAAATTGACTAAACCCCAGATTTCCCATCTAGAAAATGAGGATAATAATAGTACATTTTACAGGGGCTTTAAAAATACAAAATGCCAGATAGGTGTAACACTGCAAGTTCTTTTAAGGCTGGGGCTGCTCCATTGGTCACTTTGTGAACAGAGATGTTAAAAGCATAAGCAAAAGAAAGGAATATGAGCTCCATAAGAAAATATATCCCATTTTGCTCCAAATTTTAAGTTTTTAAGACATAGGCTTATTTCTTCAACTCCTCAGATTTGTTAGGTTTTCCCACTATCTCGTCTTTCTCAAAAGTAGCAATAATGTCCCCTGGGTAGATTAAGTCTTTCTATTCCTTATTTATCCCCAGGTCTTCAATTTTTCTGCTTCCTTCTCAATGTCATTTATTTTTTTGCACACTAATTTGGATTTGTGTGTAGGTCATGGAAATAAAATGTCTAGTCTTTGTTCCATGTTTTGCAAAATTACAATTTGCTATGGAGAACAGCAGTTTTCAAGAATCAAGACATAGCCTTATGATGGCACATTTATCAAAAGCATGTGGAACTTGCTGTTGGATTTCCTTTAGTGGTTTTTAGTTTGACCAACAAGAAATGGAATATTAACCCACGTATAGTTTAGGGTTGTGTTCCGTGATTTTGTGACAATGTCAGGGTGTATCCTGGTATTGTACATAACTAAAAATAATAAATAAAAAAGAGATGCAAGATTAGCCATTTGTCATTAGGCCTCATAATTGACTTGAGACACTGTGACTCAGGTGGCTTACTCCCCTTCAGGAGACTTCATTCTAAATACTTTTGGTTGTTGTTGGAAATCAGTGGTGATTCTTTAGAATCACTTATCTTCAATGATCTTTGGTAGAATGTAATAATCAAATGTGCTAATTTAAAGAAAACCTCTCTGGGCTGGAGTGGTGTCTCAGCGATTACAGTGCTTGCCTGGCATGCGCAAGTACACAGGTTCAAACCCCAGCACCCACCTTCACAACTAAATGTCGGAGCAACGAAAGTCATGTGAAAAACTCAATAAAAATTGATTCTCTCTGTCTCTCTCTCTCTCTCTCACTGTTCTTCACTTTTAAAAAAAAAATTCTGTTTCAGTCAGCTTTGTGTCATTGTGCTCAAAAGACCCAACAAGAACAACTCAAAAGTAGAGAAGTTTATTTTGAAAGCCAGTTATGAAAAATAGCTACTATTATTAAAGAAATCATTTTTGTAACATATATGCTTATTTATTAGCATTAAATAATCTCTACTAGTGAGTTTAATTTCCACCAGTTCAAGTAGTTATAAACACAAAAGATATTTCAGATAAACATAACAAATATAATGTGATATAAAAGTATTTGATTTCTATTGGTGACATAGACCTGGTAACCTGGTACTGCTAATATTAATAGTTCTGTGACTTGTTGCTGTTTTAGTCAGCCTTGTGTCAATGTGACCAAATGACCTAATGAGAACAATCAAGAGGAAGGAAAATTTATTTGGCTCACAGTTTTGGAAGTTCAGTCCAAGGTCATTTGACTCCATAGCTCTGGGCCTGAGGTGAGGCAGAGCACCATGGTGGAAGGGCATGGTGGAGGAAGGCAGCTCAGGACAGGGCACCAAGGAAGCAGAGAGAGCTCCACTTTCCAGGGACAAATACAAACGCCAATGACATGCCCCCAGGGATCTCCTTCCTCCAGTTGCACCCTGCCTGTCTACAGTTACTACCCAGGTAATCCATATCAGTAAATTAATCCACTGATTAGCCACAAGCTCTCATTATCTAATCATTCACCTCTGAACATTCTTGTATTGCCTCACACATGAGCTTTTGTGGGATACCTCAAGTCTAAATCATAACAATGTCTAAATTTAGGATAAGTATAAGATCATCCAAGAAAACTGTTCTCCAAAAGACAGCGTAGTTAAATATATAACTGTTGCTTTGTTAGGACAAAAAAAAAAACGCATTGCTTTTTACAGATTATGAATAAATGCATAATGCATAAGCTTGTGCATCCTCATATAAATACACATGTACATGGAAGAAATCCTTATCTATATAACTTAGGAAATATAAACTTGGTTGTCACATAGTTTCATCTTATCAGTCTGTCAACTAAAAATAGTGAGGTGCCTTTAGCTAAAGATACCTGTTTCCCTCATGCTTTTGAGTATGGCCAGGCACAAGACCCTGCGCTCTATCTGTCACATTCATGTTGCGATTCAGGAAAGTCTTGTCTTTTTCTGGTCATATAATTTCCACCCTCAAGGAATTCAATCATAATTTCATCATTAGTTTAACCTAAACTCCAGGAATATCTTGTGACGTTGGGCACCTTAAATAAAGGAAGCAAGACTACAGAAGTGTTTCTGGACATATTATAACCAAGATTTTTTACAGCCTTATTATGGATTTCCATATTGGTCCTGCTGTGAGTTTTCACCTCAACCAATATTCTTTACCAGAAAATGCAACACACATTGAAAAACAGTATTTATTAAAAGAAAGAAAGAAAGAAGAAAGAAAGACAAAGAAAGAAAGAGAAAGAAAGAAAGAAAGAAAGAAAGAAAGAAAGAAAGAAAGAAAGAAAGAAAGAAAGAATTAATTACTGGTCACACACTAAGAATTCAGTTTTTCAAACTTACTAAATAAAAAGAATGCTCTTCAGGGACACCTAATAACCTCTCAGTTTTTTGAACTCTTAATAGACATGAAATATTTTAACTTGTCAGATGATGAAAATGCAAAGAACAAGATTAGCTCTTAACAACATTTTCACAAACTCAGCAGAAAATGCAGCGTATTTAAAGTTTTCTTTTTCCTTCTTTTGTGTTTATCAGTGTGATACATGAACATAGTTACAGCAATAAAAAGCTGATAATGGAAATCAGGAGCTGCTTATTCTTGTGTTTTCCACTCCTAGAACAATCTCTTGCTTTCATTTTCTTTGTTTTAGCTGATTCTTTTAGTCATTATATATGAATTTTAAAATAATGTGCTAGCATTACTCTTTCTTGGTATATTGATTTTAGTCATTAACCTCTTAAACCCTGTCTTCCTTATATACCTATTTTTAGTTAAGTAAGTAACCAGTGTTTGCATTATTATAATTCTGTAAATATTATTAGCTGCAGAGCCAAGTGTTATACTATCATTATGTCTCCTTTCTAGTATAAATTCTTCCTATTCTGAGAATAAATAAAAGATATTTTGCTTGCAAAAGCTGGCATATGTTGCTTCAATTTAGTGCTATGAAAAAATGTGGGACTTCGAAATTAGTGAACTAGCATTCAATGTTGGCTATGCTTTTGCTTGTGACCTTTGGTAAGTTATTTAGGCTATTGGGTCTCTGTAGGCATTTCTGAATAACAAATGTTCAACTCAGTAATTTCCTTGAAGGATATCTATGAAAAATAAAGAGAAATAATATGTACACTCATCCACCTGAAGCCCCCTCCCCTAAATGCAGCCCACTCCGTGTAGTTCCTCACATCAAAACCGTGAAGAGGGTGCAAGTGGAACTATTACCCCTTGTTAGGAAAGAATACGGGTTCAAGAACATCAAAGAATTCATCAAAAATGCCTAGCACAGAAGGGCTCAAACCTGAGCCTTTTAATTCCCAGTCAAGTGTTCTGTCTAACTAAATCATCAGAATACAATTGGCACCAAATTTAAACACTTGAAACTAAAGTACGCAACATTTCCTTTCTGTTAGTTAATTTTTATTGCTAGAGGGGTTATCCTCAATCTTTTTTCTATATTTTCTCTGACTGTGTAGGGAAATTCTAATAGACAGTGAAGTTAACACATGGAAAACTGATAAAAAGTTGTATATAGTTATATAAAGTCTCTGGAGAGTCTGCCATCTTTCCACCATCTTATGCTTAAAGGATCCCTCATGGTCATGAACTTGAATATATAATCACACTGTTGCCCTAGCTTTACTACTTCTCAACTTGTAAATTGTCGTAAGACAAATATATTCTCAGAGTCAAAACTTTGAGTTCTAAAAAACAAACAAAATAAAACCTATTTCAGGTACTATAAATAGTAAAAGAACAATTTATTTATTTATTTATTTATTTTGGTACTAGGGATTGAACCCAGGGCCACTGAACCACTTGGCCACTTCCCAACCCTGTTAATTAATTTTTCTTTTTTTGAGACAAGGTTCTGGCTCAGCTGCTTAGGGTCTTGCTTAGTTGCTGAGGCTGGCTTTGAACTAACAAGAAAGTAAGGTTATTATTTGGCTACAATTTTTTTAAACCTCATCCTTACTAGTGCCTACATATAGAATGAATTATCAGAAAAACTTGTAGAAATTTAGTATACTATTTGAACTCCCTTATACCATCTGAATATCTAACATGTAACACTCCATTTCTGGGAACTCACTAATCCATATAAACCTTAATAACTTTTTTTGGCCCAGTTCTTCCAAAAAATATTTCATAGCCTCATTAACCAAGCAGTTATTCTCATGTTACATATGTGTAAAAATGAAGTTAAGGAACTCATAAACCACAGAACTGAAGTTCAAATATGGCACTTTCAATTTCAGGTCTGACTTTTTTTTTAACACTGTATCACACTCACTTTGTCATAGGTATTAGAAAGACTGTGATAAAACAAGTAAAATAGTATCACAAATACACAGAACAGGAAGGAAGAGTTTGCCATGACATGAAAAGTTATATAATCTTACATGCTATATTATTCTGGATTTTAATAATATTGTGAACTACAAACATTGGCAAGGAAGTTAACCTCTGATTCAAACCTAGGACACTTAAACACTGAGCCCACATCCCCAGCCTATTTTTATGTTTTATTTTGAGACAGGATGTCACTGAATTGCTTAGGACCTAAGTTGCTGAGGCTGGCTTTGATCCATTTGCCTCAGTCTCCCAAGCTCCTGGTATTACTGTAGGCCACTGCACCCAGCTAACCTCTGATTATTGAAAGCTCCTTGTCAACATACCTACCAGACTGAACACCTCCAATGATGAGATTTCAATATTTTTAGGGAAACCATTTTTGTCTTTGCACATCTTTTATAATATCCAGTCTTCAGTCCATTTCTCGCTCAGAAACAACATAAAATGAATCTAACATTTTTCCATGTAAAAGCACTTTAAATATTTAAAAATAATTCTCACATTTCCCCTAGGTTTCCTTTTTCCAGTCTAAATGTCCCCAATCTCTTTGGATGTTCCCCTGATAATACATTTTAAATTTTTCTCCTTATCCCTTCTTCTGCCCTGAATTTTCTTCCTGGTAGTCTTTATCCTTTCTAAAGTGTTGCACACAGGTAAAGACATACTAGTGCTCCATAGATCATAGCCATCAGTTCTCTCATTCTAATCACTATACCTTCACTAATGCAGCCAAGACCACGCAAGCATTTAGGAAGAGAATGCAGTGCAACTCTGACCTGTCATCCTAACACCTGAGTGGTCACCCGTCCTTGTGCTCTCTCTGTACACTTAGCTCTTGACCTCCTCCACTCAGGTAATCAAACCCTCTCTGCTCTACAGTCAACCTCTGCCATGGTCAGATCCTAGACTTTTTCCATACTAGAAAATGTATCACGTTGAAATCTTAGTAGTAAAATTTCACTTTGGCTAGCAGGTACCACCTTCAAAGTTAACTTGTTGTAATGACTCTAGTATCTTTTATTTTTTTAACTGAAACATATTCAGCCCACCTCTTTTTCATCATTCATAAGTCTACACTCTCCTCAATGTCCAATATACGTTTCACACTCTGTCATTTAGCCATTCCTTCAAATTATCTCCATCTCCCTTCCTTTTTGTTACTTCCATGATATTTCCCCTGGCAAATCCCAATACCACAGGAAGCCTAGCATTTTCCCAAGTGCCGGCAACAAAGCTGATAATCTTTGGAGTAAATTTCTGGAGATGACTAATTTACTTTAAACCCATGATCACAAACTTCAACTGTATGTCCAATTCTTCCACATAATAATACTGTGTTTCTCCAGGTCATATTTATCTTCTTTTCCCAAACCTCACACAAACTCTTCCACTCTTTCTGACTTTGCTACTGAAATCCTCTCAGAAGAAACTCAAAGTCCCTCATTTTCCAACAACAAAGCTATAAACCACTGTTTTCTTTGGTACTTGTTTCTTTCTGATTTTTCTCTAACACAATACTGTTGAGAACTTTGGTCATACAGTTGTTACAACTTTCTCTACTCCCATTGGATCCACATAAGCATCCTATTATGCTTTAGAATTTCTCCTTAAAAATCAACACATTCCTTGACACATCTCTTTCCAACCCCCACCCACTATATTGTTACTTCCTTTATGGAAACTTCTAAAATTATTTGATTTAATATAATATCTCCATTTCCTCACTCTCCATTTTCTCTTCCAGCTATTATGACCGATTATAATAACCTAACTTATCTGCTCTTAACTTCACAGACACTACATTTTAAGATCTATCACTTTCAAATTGCTAAATCTAACAGCCTTTTGGTTCTCATTCTACTCCATCAGACTAAGCTGATTTCTCCTCATCTTAAAAATGTGTTCCTTACTTAAGTTATCTTCTCCCCAAAACTCCTTGGCCACACTTGGTCTCCTTCACCACAGATGTCACTTCTCAAACTCTAAGGGCTAAGTTTCTAATTGTTCAGTCCTGAAATAGGTTTTATCCTTTGTCTAGTGTCTCTCCCAAGATGGTCTCCTATATTCACAAGGATAGGAATGTCATCTCTGTGCTTATGACTCAAATCAATGTGTACGACTGACTTTTTCTTCTTATAAATTTAACTGACTGTTTTATGTCAGTGGAGGTATAAAATAATTATACCTACCTTTAATATAATAGGGACTTAGAAAGGTACTAATCAGGAAAATGCAAATCAAAACTGACATATCATCTCACATGTATTCAGGTGGACATTACCAAGAGATAAGAGATAACAAACCTGAGGAGAACAAGGAAACTTTGTAAATTGTTGATGGTAATAAAATTGATACTATCATTATGAAAAATGGCATGGAATTCCTAAACAAATTAAAAATGGAACTGTTAAATGACCCAGTAATCCTTCAATTGATATTACCAAAGGAAGTAAAAGCAGGACCATGTACAGATACATGTTCACTGTAATCATAGCCAGGATATGGAAAAATTTAAAAGTCTATTGATAAATGAATGGATAAAAGAACACACACAAACACACACACACACACACACACACACACACACACATGAATATTGTTCAACCTTAGAAAAGGAGCTGGAATTTATAACAACATGGATTGTCATATTTTAATCTGAAAAGTCTTCCTCAAACTCATGTTGAGTGCTTGGTTCCCAAAGGATCACTGTTCAGCGGTAGGGCCTTTGGGAACGGATAGAGCTTAGAGCTAAAATCTTAGCAATGGATTAATCTATTGATGGACTTATAGCTTAACAGGTTATTGGGAGATGGCAGAAACTTCAAAAGGTGGAGCTTAATTAGAGGAAGTAGGTCTTTGAGAGAGTGCCATTCAGATGTATATTTCGTCCTCAGCCCCTGCCTTGCTCACTCTCTGCTTCCTGACACCATGAGGTAAGCAGCTAAACCATGTGCCCTCCACCTTGATGCTCTGCCTCACCAAGGCCCAGAAACAATGGAACCAAGTGACCATGAATTGAAACCATGAACCCAAACAAACCTTAAGCTGATTATCTCAGGTATTTTGTCACAGCAATAGAAAACCGACTAACACATGAATGAACCTGAGGGGATTTTGCTAAGTGAAATAAGCCAGACACCAGTAGAAAATGTTTGTGTGATCTCACTTATTCATGGAGTTTTGCTTTGTTTTAAGTTGAACACATAGAAACAGAGAGGAGAATGGTAGTTACCTGGGTAAAGAATAGAGGGAATCAGAAGATGTAGCCAAGGCTACAAAGTTCCAATAAACTAGGATGAGTAAATCTAAAAGTCTATTATACAGAATAAGGACTTTAGCTAATAAAGTCCTTATTAGCTAAACATTATTTTATTAAACATTAGAAATTTGCCAAGAGTAAAATTTAGGCATTCTTATCACAAACACAGACAAAAGGTACTTATTTGAAATAGTGGATATGTTAATTTCCTTAAATGTAATGATCACTACACTCTGTATGTGTTGTACAACTTAAATATATACAAAAATGACAAAGTGGTACAACACCTTACCTTCTTAACACACAGCCAGGTAGATAAAAAAATGTTCAAATATAGTTTTAGAAAATCACAAAATCCCCCTTAAGAATTCATTTTAACTCTAAATAATCTTCAAAGAAGTTCCACATTATATTGAGCTCAGCTTCCTCATGCTGACACAAACTATAAATACGATTTTACTTCTTTTTTCCTCTGTCACATACAGTAAGCATACTGCAAAGTGGATTTAGACAAACGAAAGTGCAGCTTAAATCTGAAGCACCAGAAGGATTGAAATGACTAAATATGCCTATCCCTAAGGTCTTGGTCAACTCGGGCTGCTATAACAAGGTATGAAAAAACTGAACGGTATATAGAGCATTTATTTTTCACTCTTCTGGAGGTCACAAATCCAAGACCAGTGGGCCAGTCTGGTCAGATTATTGGTGAGGACCTTCTTCCTGGTTTATAAATAGCTGTCTTGCTATATTCTCACAAGGTGGGAAGAGGGTTAGCTAGCTCTCTGGCTTCTTCTTACAAAGGAAGTAATCCCATTCTTGAGCATTCCCTTTGACCTACTTATCTTCAAAGGCTCCAGCTCCAAATAGCATCACACTGGGATTAGGGTTTGAACACATGGATTTCTGGAGCATATAAGAATTCAATCCATCACACTTAGTAACTGCTGTTATTACTGTCTTATATGTTTGGACTATACAAGCCCAGTTATTAATTTTTCATTGTTACATTTATTTTATTTCAACTTTGCATCACACCTTAATCTTTGTTGCTTAATCAAGAATCCCTGTCTAGAGGAAGGCTACACTGGAAATAAGTTAATAGAACTTCTAAAAATTGAAAAATAAAATTCTAAAATGACTGATTATAAAACTCATAAATGTGAATATTTTAAGTCCTGAGACCACAACAGTACAGTAGTAACTCTCCCCCTTTTACAGCCAAATGGCAATTATAGCTCTATAAACCAAAGGCACTGACCCAACACACTTTTCTCTAACCCATAACTACTTGAACAGCTCCAACAGAGTTGTGGAAACAAATGAGCTTTGCACTCTCCCTCATTCATTACATTTATAGTCTAATACTTCTTTCAGAGCACCTAGATATCACTGTGATGGGCATTATGGAAATACTTAGACGCATTTGTCAGGTGTCGTGGAAACATTCAAGAAATTACCAATAACTTTAGAGTCAGTGGCAGTAGGAGGAAAAGCACTGTGGTTTTTAATAATAATGTTTTTAAAAGATCACATTACATGTATGAAAAATGGAATTGTGTCTACAAATGCACTCCAGAACTTAAGGGTTATTATACAAGATATACAAAAGCACACAGATATTAAGATTTCTATAGGGAACTGGTCACTTACAATTGACACATTCTTCTATAATGCATTATGGATCAAAGAACATTTTTGTAGAATTATTTGATTAAGATAACATAGCAAGAAGTAGGACAATTTTACTTTTAATAATAGTTTAGTGAAACCAAAGACTCTTAGTTGTTTTTATTTAGGATCTACTGCTCGTGATGGCAACTGAAATATGGAGTATTTCAAAATTCAGTTTGGAAATTATTCTGTTTTTATTTTCCATCATTAGAAAGTCTATAGTGAGAAAAAATTACAGACATTGTGCAGTTTTCCCCACAGAGCTGTGCTAAAACCTAAGTAAGAAATTGAGATATTTGATAATAAGATATTTCTTTGAGGCTTTGGCTGTTGGTTGATAATTAAACACATACATATGTGTATGTGTGAGTATGCACATGTGTGTATGTATAAATCAGTAGCACTTGGATGCATTTTGAAATTAAAATTTAAATTGCAGATTTGTTTCAGAGATTATGATGGCAAAACACTTGTACAGATTTTATTTAATCTTAGCTTCACTTTTTGTTCTTTGTAGTACTTATTCTTGATGGAGGCTTTGAAAAAAGTGAATGAATACTTTTAATTGGAATGGCTCAGGCTTAGATTATTATCAGGAAACATCTAGTAAAGCAGACCCTATGAGAATATTTGTCAGCAACTGATCTTTTCATTGAAATGGTAGTTTATTAGCTTTAATATCATTTATCAATTAACAAATGTCTAACAGCAGCTCATGTTTGGGATACACACTTGATAATAAAATGAAACTACATAGGCAACCATAGTGTCACTGAGAGGCTGTCTCAGTTCTTGTCTCAGATGTAATAAGAATAACTTGCTTATTCAGTAACTAGTATATGCCAGCCACTTTGCTAAGACTGTCACATTCGTTATCTCCACTTAATCCCTACAACAATTGTGCAAATTACATAGGGTGTACAAACTTTTCATATGCAGTAAACAAGTTTCTCCGAGTTTTGGTAATTTGACTAAGTTGGTATGACAGTTAAATTTCAGAGGCAGGGTATGGACTCAAGTCTGTTGGATAGTAAAACCTGCATCCTTAACAATTGTGCTTTTCAGTCTTCTCTTAAATCAGAGTAGAGAACCCACTTTATTTTTTAAATCAAGATCCATGTACTAACGATCTAAAGACTGACACATGAGAGGTGTTTATGAGCACATGAGAAAGTATTTCTGAGCCAATGAAAAAGCAAATATACCAACTATGAAAGCAACAACGAAAAAAATAAGGCCTTTTCTCCCTCTCGGTTCCAATGGAAGTGGTTGTGCATCAGGACAGATGAATGGTGAGCCCCCCCTGCTCATTTTCCCACTTTTCCCACAGGTCAGGAAGTATGCGTTTACAACCTGTCGCATTGTCGGGGTCTGCTACCATGATTACTACGCACTAATCTGGGTAAATTGCAGCACTTTCATTTTGTGTATATAATAAAATTTTACAATATATGTTAACAGTTGTTTTGCTCTTTAGAACCCATGGGTGCCAATTTAGAAGATGATATCTGAAATTTTAAAAATGAATATAAGAAAATTCCTAAAGTATAAATCCAAATGTGTCAGTTGATGGAGTTATAATTAAGAATTGAAAGAAAAAAGAGCAAACCTGTACATGAAAAAAAAATTCTCTGCTTCAGTTAAGGGATGTTTCTTATTTATTGCCAGAAAGAATTTAAGATGACCACAGCTTTGGGTCAATACTGATTATTATTCATAGATAGCTACACATACATATAGTAACATAGTGGAGAAATAAGCAGAAGCCCTAGATCAAACCTAAAGGAAAAAAAAGCTATAGCAAAGCAATTTCTTGAATACAATTTCAATTTAGATCACTAAACACCTAATATTGCTATCTGGCTGCAGGGCCTTATGTTCCATCAAAAAAGATAGACTATATTGCTTTTAATTAATATATTATGTTTATTTAGGGATTTACCTATTCCAAGATATTATTATATCATCTCTAATCCTCAATGACTCAGAAAAACAAGTATCTATAACCTTACTTAATAGAAGAAGAAACTTCAGCTCATTTAGTATTGCTTTCTTTTATATTCATTCAGTCAAAATCAGGATTTGTAATCACACTTATCTACAAAATCGACGATCTTTTTTTCCTCTCCATAAGAAAAGTCTCGGGGCTGGAGCGGTTGCTCAGTGGTTATGGCACTTGCCCGCAATGTGCCAGTATTCGAGTTCAAACCCCAGCACCACGTACACAACGAAGTTTCAGGGCAACAAAAGTCCCATGAAAAAGTAAACAAAATTGATTCACTCTTTCTTTCTCTCTCACTGTCCCTCTCTCTTAAAAAAAAAGAAAAGAAAAGAAAAGAAAAAATAAAGAAAAGTCTTATTCTCAGATGCAAGACCCCTTGGGCAAAGGTAGTAGATACATGGGAACTCTCTCTAGAAAGACTATTACTGATTGTTCTGTAGACCAAGTCCTGGAATTGATAACTTTGGGACACCACAATTTTGCCCACCAGCCTGGATCTTAGTGGCTGATCTCCAGTATGTGGATCAGTTTCTTCAGTACTCAGGCTGCCTTGAAGATAAAGATTGAAAGAGATGATGAGAATGTAACTATGCATGGAGACACCAGTAAGAGACAGAGCTTAAGTATAAGTAGAAGTTGAAACAGAGGTTTAAAATAAGTATTTGGTCAATACATGAGAAAGTGTTCTAAATCACTAGTAATCAGAGAAATGCAAATGAAAACCACATTAAGATATCACCTTACACCAGTCAGAATGGCAAAGATGAAAATAAACAACAATAGATGCTGGAGGGGCTGTGGAGAGATAGGCACACTAACACACTGTTGGTGGAGCTGCAGACTGGTACAGCCCCTCTGGAAAGCAGTATGGAGAATCCTTAAAAAACTAGGGATGACTCCAGCATACGACCCTGCTATTCCACTCCTGGGTATCTTTCCAGGGGACTTAGAATCAGCACATTACAGTGACACAGCAATATCTATGTTCATAGCACCACAATTTACTATTGCTAGGCTATGGAAACAACCCCGGTGTCCCTCACTGGAAGAATGGATCCAAAAACTATGGTACATTTATACCATGGAATATTACACAGCAATTAGAAACAATGACATTGCAGCCTTTGAAGGTAAATGGATGGCTATGGAAGAGATCATGCTGAGTAAAATCAGCTTAACCCAGAGATCTAAGGGTCGATTGTCTCCACTCATCTGTGGAGGTGGGGACTAGATCCTGGACAATGAGAAAGTTGGTCTAGTAGCATGAGTTAAATCCAGATAAGATGCAATGCTTTACAATCTAATACTTTTTTTAGAGTTATAGTGGGAAGGGGAAGGGAGGGATAAGGGAGGGTAATTGGGGGGGGGCACTCCTGGGGATAATTGCAATATCCAGAATATATACACATTTTATATTATTTTGTTAAAATCTTGTAAGGTTGTTAAAAAAACTGATAGGACAAAATCAATAAGGGAGTAATAGAAGAATTAAATAACAATTTAAACCAAAAAAAATAAGTATTTGGAAATAACTTTTGTTAACTATAGCTTATTGATGTTATGGGCACAATTCATTTGTTTGTTGAACCCTCTACTCAACAGGACATAATAGGAAACTTGATCACCACCAATGTCTAAGTTAATACAAACTATGAATATAGAAAAAGTCATTGTTTTATTTACATATTACTTTTGCATAATCACCTTGTTTATAAAATAATTAAAAGTATCAAGTTGTATTTTTCAATAAAAAATAAAACAGGCATCTCTTGAATCTACAGCCTGGAGGATATTTCAATGAATGTCTTCCAAAGGAAATAGTTTCTCTACCTTTGTGCAAACCCCAAACACCCGCTATGTTCAAGTCAGTAGAAGGGAACTGGAGGGAGCTGCTTTTTCCCGACCACATACACTGTAGCAGCACAGGATTTCGTAACCCCAGCACTTGAAGATCTATAAAACAGTTAGTGAAGAAAATTGTAAGCTTGTGCTTCAACTGAGGTTATAACCAAAGTGAATCCTTGTCTGAATAATTAGCAATATTTTATTATTTTTAACACTTGAGCTAAATTATCACAACTACTCTTCCAGTATTCATATGACTAGGAATTACAGGGGTCTATAAATTTAACTCTAAAATTATTCACTGATCTAGTATCTTCTCCCAATCTGGACTAAGAAGTTTCTATTCAGTGGGTTTGGTTCTATTTTCATTTTTAACTTAAAAAATGAAGTATGAATTTTTTCTGTTAATCATAAAGAACACTAGTTAAGTCTCCAAGTTATATTTTTGGAGGCAGTGTTTTTTTTTTCTGTATTTCTTTTTTTTTTAATTTTTTATTTTTGAACAACCTTACAAGATTTTAACAAAATAATATAAAATGTGTATAAATTGTGTATATATTCTGGATATTGCAATTATCCCCAGGAGTGCCCCCCCTCAATTACCCTCCCTTATCCCTCCCTTCCCCTTCCCACTATAACTCTAAAAATGTATTAGATTGTAAAGCATTACATCTTATCTGGATTTAACTCATGCTACTAGACCAACTTTCTCATTGTCCAGGATCTAGTCCCCACCTCCACAGATGAGTGGAGACAATCGACCCTTAGATCTCTGGGTTAAGCTGATTTTACTCAGCATGATCTCTTCCATAGTCATCCATTTACCCTCGAAGGCTGCAATGTCATTGTTTCTAATTGCTGTGTAATATTCCATGGTATAAATGTACCATAGTTTTTGGATCCATTCTTCCAGTGAGGGACACCGGGGTTATTTCCATAGCCTAGCAATAGTAAATTGTGGTGCTATGAACATAGATATTGCTATGTCACTGTAATGTGCTGATTCTAAGTCCCCTGGAAAGATACCCAGGAGTGGAATAGCAGGGTCATATGGTGGACTCATCCCTAATTTTTTAAGGATTCTCATACTGCTTTCCAGAGGGGCTGTACCAGTCTGCAGCTCCACCAACAGTGTGTTAGTGTGCCTATTTCTCCACAGCCCCTCCAGCATCTATTGTTGTTTATTTTCTTCATCTTTGCCATTCTGACTGGTGTAAGGTGATACCTTAATGTCGTTTTCATTTGCAGTTCTCTGATTACTAATGATTTAGAGCACTTTCTCATGTATTCATTGGCTTGATCAATGTCCTCTGGTGAGAAGTCTCTGTTTAGCTCTTTGGCCCATTTAT
>PVKS010020222.1:0-37165 GCA_004027875.1 Aplodontia rufa | reverse complement strand
GGGGGGGGGGGGGGGGGGGGGGGGGGGGTCAGCGGTCACAGAGCTTGCCTGGCATACACAAGGACACAGGTTCACACCCCAGCACCACGTACACAATGAAGTGTCGCAGCAACAAAAGCCACATGAAAAACTAAATAAAATTGATTCTCTCTCTCTCTGTTTCTAAAAAAAATATTGAGGAGATGTGTTATTGTACAATCATAAATGCATATGTAGTAGCAATCTGATATGCCCTGATCCTAAGCCAGAATCACCCCCACATCACCCGCACCCCAGCCTCTTGAGTTCTATATTTCCCCTATAACATATATACATGTCTGTGTATGTGTGTGTGTGTGTGTGTGTGTGTGTGTGATTGTGCATTTTCCAGAATTAAATGATTGCATAAGTATTCTTTGGCTTCTTGGTGGGGGGAGGTAAAGAGTGAGCTACATTGTTGATTTCCTACCTTAGATCCCCCCATCACCCCATCACCCCTTCCTCTCTCCTCCCTCCCTTTTTTCCCTCCCTCCACCCACACACATATTTATTGTTCCCCTAGATTATGTGTTGCTTTGACTTTGGTGAGTCTAATACATGAGCTTGACCAATCCCCAAGCCTGGGTTTAGCTCTAGCCTCCACAAATGAGGGAAAACATTTACATTTGACCCTTGAGTCACTGGGTTTGGCTAATTTCACTCAGCATGATTTCTTCGATTGCCATCCATTTACCTTCAAAGGCCTTAACGTCGTTGCTTCTATTAAATGCTGCGTGGAACTCCATGGTATGTATATGTGTGTGTATATATATCTCACAGTTTTGGGATCCATTCATCCAGTGAGGGACATCTAGGTGGGTTCCATAATTGAGTTATTGTAAATTGAGCTGCTGTGAACATTGATTTCGCTGAATCAGTATCACTGAAGATCAGATTGATTCTTACAAACAATAAAGTACAATTTCTCCATGAGTGAAGTTCGTTGGCATTTTTTTCAGTACAGCACTGTGCTATTTTGATGAGTAATGCTGCTGGCTCACCAAAGGATGCAGAATTGAATTGGGTGGACAACGCAAGGAGGAAGAAAGGGTGTAACCCTAAGCATACAGCACCCAAGATTCCTGCAGCATTCAACCAGAAAGCAGCACACCAACATGACACAGCAAAGCTCTTTGGCGCCAGGCCCGACCCTTTGAAGGGATTGTAATTATAGCTCCAACTAAAATGTCCTGCCAACTGGCACGACTGGCCCTAAAGCACCCCATGTCTAAGACCCCACGACAAAAAGCAGAAGAGAGCTCTATGCCCTGCTTCCTTCGGGGAGCCTGGCCTGTGCGCCTGGGGAGGGGCTGCTGCTCACAGAGCTCTGCACCGCAGAGGTCTGACTAGCTGATCTGAAACCTGTTTTATCTTTAGGACCAATTTTCCCTTAATTACCATAACTTTGTGAAGGACTCTCTGAATCAGGTATGACTTGCCATGCAAACTGATTGGCGTTCGGAAAGTCATGTGGCACCAATTTAAAGATGTGTTTTCCTTTCACAAGAAACAAGACCTAGTTCACTGCTCATTCTATATAAAAATGCTATAGAATTCTCTGAATATTAGTGTTCTTAGTAAGCTTCTTTAATCCCCACTTTTAACTCTTATTGGTGTAAATTTGAATTTCTATCAGTGAGGTCAACCAAAACGAAGCTGTTGTGGCATATGGCTTGAAGCGGATGGAGTTCCTGACACGAGTCTTCCACTTTGGGATCAGTTACAAAGCCATGGACCTGTGGCAGATGGGGGCTGCAGGCATTGCTCCTTAGGTAGTTTGCAAAGGACGTGGAAAGCCACATCCTGTTGCTTTCCTAACCACGCTGTAACGCACTCCTCCCACGCTGTGCTTGCTGGACCATGTTACCCTTCTTCCCAAAACGCACGATCGCCTGCATTTGGTTTCCACATATTAACTGCCTGTCACCTGTGCAAACTTCCTGAGACCAGTGTCTTGCTTGTTCTCCACTATGTGCTCAGCCTCCAGAACTAGAAGTGTGTCCCTGGCAGGTGACAGTGGTGCTCCAGAGGTGACCTGGGAGGCACGTGTTCTACCTGGACTCGAGCCAGTCTCTGAGCGCACCTCAAGCCTGGAAGTGCAATGTGGAAGTAATCATGCCTGAAGTCTCAGGTCAGCTGAGATTGTGCTGGTGCTTGGTCTGTTCATGGCCCTGTTCTGTTAACTAAGATTTGACAGCCAAAGACACAGGTGCTCTGTGTCTGCTCTGTTAGGGCAGAGCCCCCACTGAAGTGGAAAAGACAAATTATCCAAATTCCCACACTACCAAGGAGCATAGGACCCTGTTCAGGAATTCAACAGTCATGTGCTGCTATATTTATTATTTTTTGTTTCTTTTTTGTTTTTAAAAGAGAAAGGGACAGTAAGAGACATAAAGAGAGAATCAACTTTATAAAGTTTTTCACGTGGCTTCCATTGCTCCAACACTTTGTTAAGTACATGGTGCTAGGATTTGAACCCATGTCCTTCCACACGCCAGGCAGCACCATCACCACCAAGCCACCGCTCCAGCCCCTGCTGTAATTATTTTTATTCCACAGAGTCAGAGGTTTTCCCAGAGCCCTGAGGGGCTTATTAGGCTGAGACTGGGAGTCCTAAACCAAGACAGCAGCCAATGCTTGAGTGGAAACCTGGGAGGAAGCTGAAGTCTGAAATGTCAGCAGGAGAGTCGGGGACTGGGAGAAGGGGCTGCAGAATAGTGCTTTGGGGTTGGAGAGTCTAGATTTGGGGAGCTCATATAAACTGGGACAAACTCGGTGGGGAGGATGGGAAGGGCTGCTGGAAGACGTCCTGAGGCAGCTTTATCAGGGAGAGCTGCAGCAGTCGGGCTCCCAGGGCCCCGAGAGCTCACAGCTTTGGCCATGTGTTTTCCAATTTCGGTTTTCCTCTATTAGCTTCTTACCACTCTAGTATCATTTTCCTGATAATTATCTTACACTTTTATGGTTAGCCTTACATTAGTGTTTTTTCTATACTTTCTCAAATATACTAGAACCTTGAAATGGTTTTAACTCTTGCATGGCCCCTTGTTACTCCTTTAGAGGGCCATACCCTTGAAATCTAGATCCAAGAGACAGTCCCAGAAAAAGAATAGGATTCCATTCACCAAGTGTGCAAAAAAAAACATGGCTTTGTGTTCACTTTCCAGCCTGAATGCTGGATACTTCTGTGATTGACAAGAAAAAATTTCTTTCTGCAGGGAGACCTGAACTCAGAGCCAAAGTGCAGCCCTATTTCGGGATGTCAGAAGGACAACTGTCTCCACATCATATACGATCAAGGGAATATCTGGCTGGCCACGACAGACACACAAAATAATGTAGGAGTAATATTCTTTTCATATTCTTTACAGGATGAATTAGCTTCTGAAGAGGTAAAAGTTGGGCCAATGAAAACAACTCTGAACCAAAACTATTTTAAGAAATGGAGCTACAATGGATGCCTAGCTGTAATTACCACTTTATAGAGCTTTGATTTTGGCTTGAATGATCCTTTGGAAACAAAATTCTAACATTTTCTTGTTTTAATTCTGTATTCTTTGTCTACGAGAATGCTATTTAACATTTTTTTTCTGCTAAACTACTAAAATACAGCCCTAGTCTTCAACTTTGTAAAGGTGATATTTTTTGTTGCTGTGATTTCGCTGTGCCACGTGTTTATATCTAAGTTTAATCTACACTCAGCTTTAATCATTCAAAAGTATTTAAGATTAACTGGACTGATTAGTACATTCAGAGTAATAGTACAGTGTTTGCTATATCACCCTTTTGTGTTGCTGTAGTCACCTCCTTTGTTTCTGTTTAAGTTGTGATTCCACGATGTGCTATTGTTGATTTATCGAAAGCTGAAAAGGATTGTCAAGAGAATCCAGTACTCTGATCTCAGGTTTCGCCTTGATTTCAATGGGCACACGCTGCCACCAGGGACAGGGGGCGGGTGGGCCAGGTTTAAACACCTGCAGAAGACACAGAGCCCCAGCTTTCCAGTGCGCCCCTTCTCCACCTCCACCATCTCTAGTGTGGAGTGCTGTCACCAACCTCTGCTTTTCCTCTGGAAGCCTGTGAAAGGCACCCGTCCTTCTGCGACCCCAGCAGCCACTCGGTTGGTTGCTGAGTCTCGCTGCAGTGGGTGCACGGCCTGGAGATTCGCAGCCAGCTGCTTCCAACAGTTCAAATGCTATCTCGAGTCTCACATCAGCGATGGAAGTTACTGCCTCAGCTGCTGCAGTAGGTGTGTGATAACGTCACGCTGCGTTTCAAACTCACATTTCCGTGTTTTTTTTTTCTTTGCTGCACTGACGGATTACTACCAAATTAGTAGTTATAAGAAGAAAACCCAAATCTATTCTCATTTAGTCCTGTAGGTTAGAAATCCGACATGGTCTCGCTGAGCTAAACTCAAGGTGTGGGACGGGCTGCATTCTTTCTGGGAAAATCTAGTTCCTTGCCTTTTCCAGATTCCAAGGCCGCCAGCCCCCTGCTCCTGGCCCCCAGCTCCCTTCCTCTGTCTTCAAAGTGAGCTGCACCGTAACCCTCTGCCCTTCCTTCCTGCAGCTCGCTCCCTGCTGCTGTCCTGGCCTTCTGCTTTACCCTGCGCTCATTTACTCCAAAACCTCACTCCCTTCTCCTGCTCCGGGGTGTTTGGAGATGTATTGTCTGAACTTCTCTAAACCTAACACCATCTTTATTCTGCCTTAATTTTTTTTTTAAAGAGAGAGAGAGAGAGAATAAGTTTTATGTAGATTTTCATGTGTCTTTCATTGCTCTGACACCCAGGTTTGAACCTGGGTCCTCGTGCATGCCAGGCAACGCTTCAGCCCCATTTTATTGTATTTTATTTTATTTTAACAAAGAGAGGGATAGAGAGAGAGAGAGAGGATCGATTTTATTTAGTTTTTCTTGTGGCTTTTATGCTCCCACACTTCGTTGTGTATGTGGTGCTGGGGTTCAAACCCATATCCCTGAACATGCCAGGCAAGTGCCACAACCGCTGAGCCACCGCTCCAGCCCCTCTGCCTTAGTTTTTTGCAGGCATTTTTCCTGGCTATGGAGTCTTAGGAACATACTGTATTCTTTTCTCTCAACACTGAATTGCTCATATTCCACTATTTTTTAGGTTTTCCTGCTGTTCGCGAAAACCAATTATCACTCTATGGATCCTGTAAACTTAGTGATGCTTTTTTCCTCTGGGTCCTTTAATCTTGCTTTCTTTTCTGATTGACTCCAGCAGTTTGGCTCTAATGTACCTGGAGGCTACTCTGGGTTTTGCAGAAGGGCTGGGATTCACAGATTCATCAAATGCCATCCATCGACCTTCAGAGCGGCTTGGCCTCTACCCCAGTGGCAGGGTTTCTTTCCTCTTCCTTCACTCTCTTGTTCTAGACCTACTAAGTGTAAGGTCACTTGCCTGTGTCCGCATCATTTCCTTAGCAGTTCTTTCCAGAGTTTTCTCTGTGCTTAATTTGAAGCTCTTCTTGCAGCCTGTAGGAGAATACGTTCTATGAGCCCCCTTAAACTGCTCCACTGGGTTCTGAATTTCAGGTACTATAGTTTTCACTTCTAGGATATTCGTTTCTTTCTTTTGATAGATTTCAATTCTTTGTTGACATTCTCAATGTTTTCATCTATTTTATGCACATTTTTCTCTGTGCTTAATATCTTATAAAACATATTAGTCATAATTATTTTGAAGGGTTTGACCATTAAGCCCAATATCTGGATTATGCATGGGGTTGATTTATTTTTCTTTTATCTTCATTATTAATAACCTGTTCCTGACTCTTCTGTTTTTCAAAATTTTTGTTAAAAATTCAAGAATTAGAGGCTGGAGCGGTGGTTCTGCAGTTATGGTGCTTGCCCGGCATGCGCAAGTACACGAGTTCAAACCCCAGCACCACGTACACAGTGGAGTCTCAGAACAACGAAGGCCACATGAAAAACTAAAATAAAATTGATTCTCTCATCAAATCAAAAAGGATCAAGGAGCTAGGAATTAAATCAGCTACCTTGCAACTGATGGAAGACAAATTAGGTCCAACACTTCAGCATTTGGGAGTAAGTAAAGACTTTCTCAACATGTCTCCTAAAGTGAAGGAAGTAAAGTCAACAATCAGTGATTGGGATTTCATAAAGCTAAAAAGCTTTTGCACTGCCAAGGAAATAATCAGATTAGTCAAGAAGTTTCCTACAGAATTGGAGAGAATCATGGACTATGATTCTTCTGATAGGGGGCTCATATCCAGAATCTACAAAATTGTCAAAAATCTCAACTTCAAAAACACAAACAATCCAATCAATAAATGGGCCAAAGAACTAAATAGAAACTTCTCAACAGAGGACATTGATCAGGCCAATGAATACATGAGAAAGTGCTCTAAATCACTAGTAATCAAAGAAATGCAAATGAAAACTACATTAAGATATCACCTCATACCAGTCAGAATGGCAAAAATGAAGAAAATAAACAATAGTAGATGCTGGAGGGGATGTGGAGAGATAGGCACACTAACACACTGTTGGTGGAGCTGCAGACTGGTACAGCCCCTCTGGAAAGCAGTGTGGAGAATCCTCAAAAAACTAGGGATGAGCCCACCATATGATATGATCCATATGATCCAGCTATTCCACTCTTGGGTATTTTCCCAGAGGATTTAGAATCAGCACATTACAGTGACACAGGGAAAACAATGTTCATAGCAGCTCAATTTACAATAGCTAAATTATGGAAACAACCCAGATGCCCCTCACTGGATGAATGGATCCAAAAACTGTGGTACATATATAACCATGGAGTTCTACTCAGCAATTAGAAACAATGATATTGCAGTCTTTGAAGGTAAATGGATGGCTATGGAAGAAATCATGGTGAGTGAAATCAGCATAACCCAGAGAACCAAGGGTAGAAGGTCTTCACTCATCTGTAGAGGCTGGAGCTAAACTCTAACCATTGCGAAAGGCGGTCAATTCTCAAGTATTAAACCCTGAAAAGGTGTAGTGACACACAACCTAAGGCATTCGTAGAGATGGGAAGGAAGGGGGGGAGGGACAAGAGTGGATAATTAGGGGGGCTGTAGGGGGTAAAACTAATTTTCATAATATAAATATATTATATTGTTTCTTTGGAAAAATAAAAAAAAAATTCTCTCTCACTGTTCCTCCTTTAAAAAAAAACAAACTCAAGAATTACAGGGTTAAAGATGATTCGCTATTTATTTTATATAAGAGTAAATTTGGGGGATCACACTGCGTGTGTGTGTGTGTGTGTGTAAAACTGGGGGGGCGGGAAGCAGAGCAGGAGCTGTAACCGGGAAGGAAGGTCAGAGGGTTACAGTCTTGCTCGCTTTGAAGATCGAGGAAGGGAGCTGGGAGCCAGGAGCAGGGGGCTGGGTGGTCTTGGAATCTGGAAAAGGTAAGAAAACAGCTCAAATACTGTAACTAACGCACGCGCACACACACACACACACACAGCCAAATGTACATGGGCGTCTATGGAAACAGTGGGTAACAGATGAAGTAGGCAGTCGGCTGAATTAAATGAATAAACCTCAGGTCCAGGGCTGGAGTGGTGGCTCAGCGGTTACAGCGCTTGCCCAGCATGCGCGAGTACACGGGTTCAAACCCCAGCACCCACGTACACAACTAAGTGTCAGAGCAACAAAACCCATGTGAAAAACTCGATACAAATTGATTCTCTCTGTCCGTCTCTTTCACTGTCCTCCTCTCTTTAAAAAAAAAAAAAAAAAAAAAAAAACCTCAGGTCCAAGGTGTGAAGTTGATACCTCCGTCAATGTCACATAGATTCATGCTGATACTTGAAAACTTTTGAAGAACATCCGGACGAAAGAAACTTAAAACTTTAATCAATGGGGACAATAATGGAATCAAGGTGTTCTTTATTTTCAGATCCTACCAGGATAATGAAATTGTAGGCACTTAGGAAGACTTAGGATAAGAAGCATTGCATATCTGGGAACATCGTTAGCAAGTTACCTTCGTAACTGCCAAAGCCTGGGGAAGAATTAGACACCTAGACTCCCCCATAGTATTATTTATAAAGCCTGTCACCATGTAAGATTTCTGAATTTAAGCTTTACTCTTCATTAATTAAACCCTTTTTTAAAATTAAGGAACACTTGAACTTTTTCCACAGGTTTTTCTGTTTTGTGTACTTATTATTATTAACGAAGTCCATGACCTTGCTTTAGTTGTCTTATCTTGAAAACAAGAGAAATAAAACTATAAATTTTAGATCTGTGCTGTCTAACTTATTTTTTCCTTTGTTTTTTTTTTATCATTGTTTTTATTTTTGCTTTTCTTGGTGTGTGTGCCAGGGATTGAGCCCAAGGATGCTTAGCCACTGAGTCATATCCCCAGCTTATTTTTATATTTTATTTTGAGACAGAGTCTGGCTAAGTTGCTTAGGGCCTCACTAAGTTGCTGAGGCTGGCCTTGAACTTGCAATCCTCCTGCCTCAGCCTCTAGAGTCTTAGGGATTCCAGGTGTGTGCCACCATGCCTGTCTGGCTAATATATTTCTAATGAAGTTCAGAATGAGAAGTTTAATACGACTCATTTTAAAATTACATCACCAAGCTCGCTCCACTTGATAATCTCCAAAATGACACTGCTTTGGGCAGTCAGCTGGGGTTGAGTTTGGAGGGCTGAAGCCCTGTGGGGCAACTTCATTTTTAGGGGGGTTCATCATGTTACAGTTGAGTACGAATTTTCATAGCCTCTGGAAATTTCAATATTCTCTACCCACGATTGAGTCTCCGGGTGCCTTTAGCTTCCAACATGTCTCACGCTTTATTTCTGGGTTGGTGCACGCTCTGAGCGCACCCCTCCTGCTCAAGGCGGCCCTTCGCAGCGAATTGCGCGCTACGCTGCCCCTTTGTTTCTTTCCAGCAGCTTAGGTTTTCACTGACTGAGGCCATTTGTGGACCAAGTGGCCTTGTAATAAGCTATCTGATTTCCATTGGAATGAGTTATAAGCAAAGGCAAAATAGCTTTCCTCTCTCTTCCCATTTGGCAAAAACTTAAAAATGGGCCTTTGAAGATATTTTGACGTTGACATTTTTTACTCGGTCACTTGAGAGACAAATCTCTGTGACTCATGAGGCAAACAACTATGTTACACACACATTTTTCACCTTGACTTGTCCTCCCTCCCTCCTGCACGCCAGCAGGAATTGTCTCAGTCCCTGTTCTCCACCCTGGCACTCTGCCCATCCTCTAAGGAGAGGTCTGCTCTTGCTGACCTAGGTCCCCAGGAACAGAGAAGGGAAAGGACCGGCGGAGGAGGTCAGCCACAGAGAGGACTGGAAAGGCAGCAGTATTCTAGAGATTTTCCAAGCCTTCCCTTACTGAAAAAAAAAATATGGGAAAACAAAGTTAGAGAAGTAAACAAATAAAACTATCTAAAAAAAATACAGAGCCAGAGATTTTGGATTTTATGCATTAGAATACTAAAGGCATCGGGAGTGCACGGCAGATGCGACATTTGGAAGTTGTGAGAAAGTTCCAGTGTGTGAGTGAAGCATTCTTACCGGCAATTGATTTTTTTTTAAAATTTTGGGTCTGAACTGGATCTCCTCGATGCTCTTAAGTAAATTCATTCCTAGACTTTTGGTTGCTCGTTTTGGCAGCTGTGCCCGTCTTTGCCGTGTCAGCAGCTGGGGTGCTGCAGTGCGCCTGAGCCATCGCGGCCATCTGGACCCCTCTCTGCGTTTCCAGCCCCTGGATGTGTTTCCCTTCCTGCATGTTCTCTGTTTCTTCATCTCCTGACAGAATCTGGCAGGTCTGACACTCCCTTCTAGAGCCCTGTCCCCCACAATTCTGGGACATCTCTTTTTCCCTCTGTCCTCTCTCCTCCTGGGAGTGCTGGTCTCTCCCCTGACAGCTCTCCCTCAGGACTGGGCTCTCTCTTCCAGGACCCTCACTACCACAGGGCACTCCCCGTCCTGTGGTATCAGGGAACGCCTGTGGCTGCGTTCCAGGCTCAGATGGTGATGTGCACGGAATTTGTACTTGGTGTCTGTCCGTGCTCTCAGTGTGAAGATTCGGGAACTGAGCTCTGTCCTGGTCCTTACAGCCTCTCAGCTGTATTTTGGCAAAGCCCTCCCCTCCTCTTACTTCTAGAATACCTATTCCCGCAGTCTTTCTTATTTCACTCACCACATCCAGTCCACCAAGTCCCTGGAACATCGCATCCCATCATTTCCTCCTCGGATATTTCACATCTGCATGCATCTTTCCATCTTCTCCAGAGTGGCCCTAGTCACCTTTTCCGGTCCCTACATTCTTCCCTTTTACTCTTCTTCAACTCAACTTGCAAACATTTATGGAATAATATTAAAAAAACACACATACACACATACACACACACTCGAAGTTCACCAAAATCTAGTAAAATTTCCCAGTGGCTTTCTATCTTCTTTCAGAGAAGATCTGAACTTCTAATCTTGGTGCATAGGACCCCACATGCGTGGCCCACCTTGCCTGTACTCTTACGTCACTTCCCCTCATCCCAGGTTCCAGCTTCGCAGACCTGCTCCAGTTCTGAAAATGCTCCAGCCTCTTCCCTTGCTGGAGACCTTGCGACCTGAACGCGGCTCTCGTAAGAGCTTCCACTTCAGTTAACGGCAGCTGGCAGTGCATGCCACTGGATGGGGTTTAAACATCACCTCCTGGGACTCGCCTTCTCCGACTCTGGCGGTAGCTGCTGTGTCCCCCGCAGCATTTGAGCAATTACAACTTGCCCCTGGTTTTCATTGTCCTCGTCTCACTGGATGGCAAGCGCCAAGCGGGAGGTTTTCCTCAGCAGCACGGTGCTTGGTGTCAAGCAGGTATTCCACGAGCATTAACTACATGAAAAACTTTAAAACATAATTTATTTTCTTTGATCTACCTTGATAGGCATTTGATGCATCTTCAACTTTTAGCCGTTTAAAATATTTCTTTAAGAGCAAAGCACTGAAACTCATAAATGACTCGTGACTACCACAACCACTTTAGAGTTACTGTCCTCCAGCCACTGCACCTTTACAGCCCCCTTACATTCTGTATATCAGTAGCTGTAGAACTGCAGTGCTAGTTCATCCCCCTGTAGTAAAAACAATGAATGGATGGAAGTTCTGAGAGGTTGAGTCGGTGGCGTTCTGGGCTTGAACTAGGCAAGCACAGGGCACATCCTTCTCATCTCCGAGGCAAGCCACCAGCCAAGTGATTATCCTGGGTCCTGGGGAGTGACTACAACCTGTCTCTAGGGCATGTCAAGCTGCTCAACCTTGGAGCTTACCTCTGCCTTCCAGAGGAGATCAAAACGCATCAGTAAGAGCCAGCAAATCCTTCCAGCCTTCACGACCAGCGGTACCCATGGACTGAAGCTCACCTGCTACCATGTTGCTGATGACCTCTGCTTTTCCAGAGGGGGTGGAAATGACTAATTCCACTGTTTATTAGGATTTTCACAACTTACTATCTTTATTGCATGTGTTCAATGTGTCTAGAGGGGCTCTCAGCACTCACTGTGTGACACATTGTGGCTATGAGCAAACATGGGAAAATGTCGAGGCCAACAGGGGGTTGGCCTCGACATCTTCCTGCCTGGCGCTTCCTGTGTTTCCCTCTCCCCTGATGCCTGGGGGCAGCAGGACAGTTTAAGAGAGGGGAGTAGAGTTCACCCAGAGCAGGTGTAGGTGGTCAGAAACCCTGGCAGGGGAGGCTCCTTCTTAACATCAGCATCTCTCATGCACTGTAAAAAGGATCTGGTGGAAGGGATCCTAAGGAACTCCTACATGCAGAACAATCAAGGCAGGATATGCTCCACCAACTGGTTAATGAGATGCAGAAAATAAAATAGTGAACAATTTTTTTAAAAAATTGAGTTTAATTAGATCCTTGAGCTCTGAATGTGAAGTGGATTCTCCTGATTTCAGTGAAATCACTTCATTGTCTTTTCCTTGACTTATCTTTGTTAAAACAGAAAGAGCTGATGCTTCTTTTAAATAAGTCAAATTGGAAATTCTGAAAATAATTTAGTGGTTTCTTTGTCTTTTCAAGGATAATATGCTAGTTTTATTTAGACACTGCAGAGTAGCTGATCTCTACAGGTGACCTGCACTTCTCAATACCAACCCTGTGTGCTCTCCTTCCCACCTCAAGTCTGGACTGACTAGCTCTTTTTTCTACCTTTCCTCCCTATATTATAGGAAAATGATATGGTGTGTCTTCCAAAGCCAGATCATAATCAGCCACTGCTCTTCTACCTGGAGAATGGTCTTGGCAGAACTTAGATGCTAACAGGCAAGGATTCTTAATATTGTGAAGCTGCCAGGCTGCAAAGAAAGGTGAGCTTGCCCCTTGGAGGGACCCTTGGGAGAGAGGGATCCCAGGCCATCTGCCAGTTTTCTCAACTGTCCCAGCTCCGCTCGAGATATTTGAGGGCAGATGCCACCTTGATGTTCCATGCAGAAGAACCTTCATGTGGGTCCCATCCCATTTTCCATCTGCAACTCCAGGCGCATTCTCTAGTGAAAGCCACCCGGCTGAGCCCTGTCCACCCTGGCACTAGAAAGGATGATAAATTGGGATGATTTATCATACAAAAGTAGATAACTACAACACCTTGATAACACACCTGGAGACGTTAGTGTTTCAGAAACCACTGGAGAAGCAGCTGCAAGCTCACCTTTCCTTGCAGCCTGGCAGCTTCACAATATTAAGAATCCTTGCCTGTTAGCATCTAAGTTCTGCCAAGACCATTCTCCAGGTAGAAGAGCAGTGGCTGATTATGACCTGGCTGTGGAAGCCACACCATATCATTTTCCTATAATATAAGGGGGGGGGGGTAGAAAAAAGAGCTAGTCAGTCCAGACTTGAGGTGGGAGAGAGGGCACACAGGGATGGTATGGTGTCCTGGGTGGCGGCACTGATATCTACGCCTACAGGTGACCACTCTCTCTGAGAGATTGCACGTTCAGTGAAAGATGCAATGAGACCAGTTCCATTTTAATATTCTTTATTTAACACAGGACTCGAGGGTATTCATATCACAATTCTCAAGGGATGTCACACTACAAATCACACTCTCCTATATTCTTATCTTACTTAGTCACAGCACACATAATCTAATAATTACACACCACTTGTAGGCTATTCTTAATGAAATAAGCTTAAGGAAAAGGTAAGGAAGAATAAGCTCAAGGCAAAGGTAAGGAAGAATAAGCTCATAGTCCTCTCACCAGCATTGGGGTGATGTCCATGGTTACCAGTAGAATGCACGTGGAGTCGCAGAGTCTTCAGGCAGGTCAGGCCAGGCACTCTCCAGGAGCTGAGGTCAAATTGCAGGGAGCTGAGGAATTGGGCAGGCAGGCAAGCACTCACCAGGGAGTGGAGATCAGGCATTCTCCAGACAGAGTCAAGGTTGCTGAGTTCAGTGTGGCAGGCTGCTTCAGACTCTGGAGCGAAGTTGCTGGGTTTTTATGGCAGGTTAAGCGGGTTGCAAGGGATGGAGAGGAGGCATGCAATGGGTGTAAGGACCAATGTCAATACGCTTCCATTGTGGGGTATGTCTCCCGATTTCTTGGATGCAGGCCTTGGATTTTATCCTCTTTTTCTGAGGTTAAGGCCCACTTGTGGAATTTCCCATTGTTGGGTAGGTCGCTCCTGGTTACCCAGATAAGGGAACGCCCGTTTGTGGGTTTTTTTTTATTCGTATGAACTTTTGGGTAGGTGGCACTTGGTTAACAAGATAAGGGAACACCCATTTGTAGTTTTTTTCATTTGTATGAACTTTTGGGTAGGTCTCACAGCTGCTAATCTTCTCCGAGTTAATTTTGGTACAACGCAGGAGCTGTGGCTCAGGCTAAGTTGCTTCACTGTGTAACTTGCATTTTGGAAGCTTGCTCTGTGTACTAGACTATTTCTTTGTCCACTCTGGACATATGGAAAAGTGTAGGTCCTCTGTAGAGATCAGCTACTCTGCTATTCATTTAGAAGTAAATGGATAGAAAGAGATACATTTCCAGTCACTCTCTCTCACATTATGCACAAGTTTGGTTTCCTGGCAATGGAATACAGATGGAATACACACAGGCAGTCTGAAGGAGGAAGGAAGACTTAAAAGGCGATGCTGGTCCATGCGATATTTTCACATAATGAATAAAATGCTTGATCTCTGTCTTGAGTTCCTGACATAGAGCTTTTAAAACCCTTCTTGAGAGAGAGAGGGAGACTAGGAGAATCTATTTGGTCTTTGACCCAAGTTTCCAATGCATAGGTTCTAAATTTTTTGCAATTTCCTCAGTGATAAGAATGTCTGACACAGAACTCGTAAATTCTTTGGGATTTCCTAGGTGCAAAAGCATCTTGGGCTCTCATGAGGTGACAGAAGAGACCTTTGCTGGGTGTTACTTACATTTGGTTACTCATGTGTGTCCTTCAGAGTGAATCGGTAAATATAAAAGTTCTGTGCACTGCCCTAGCAAATCCATCAGCCTGAGCAGAGGGTCCTGGGAACCACTGGTTCATAGGTGACTTGTAAGAAGTACAGGGTAAAACCTAGGGCTTGTGAGTGCCTGTAATGTGGGGGCCATCTTGGGGGACTGAGCTTCTCACCTGTGTGATTCTAATTTCAGGCAGACAGTGTGAGAAGTGAACTGTACGATACCCAGCTGGTACTTGATGTCATGTTGCGTGCTGTGTGGAGACACAACCCAGAAACATTGGGGTGACGGGAAGTCAAGAATTCTGTGTTGAGTGGTGAATGCAAGACTAGGAGTAGTGGAGTTTTTCTTATCTCTTACAGTTTGTATATAATTAAATGAAAAATCAAAAGAAAAAAATACTGAGACTCAGGATTATAAAGGAAAAGCTACTGAATTTTTCACTGTTTTGCAGCTAGAAAGTCCAGCGCTTTGTTGTGCCTTCTTTTTTCTATTGGAAGGATTGTAAGAGGCTATTTGATTCTGAGCTGGGAGATATCATTAACTAAGCATGCCTGAATATACAGACTAAGCTGAATCCCTGTAGCTTTCCATCTCCAGCACTGTAGGTAAGACTGTGATGGCAAAGTAATAGATCTTACCTTCCTCTGTGGAGGCATTATACACATAGTCTTAACCTTCCTTTCATCAGGGGTTGAAGTGGTGTTCAGCGGTCAGGGCACTTCCCTGGCATGCAGAAGGATGCAGGTTCAAACCCTAGCACCACATATACAATGAAATGTCAGAGCAACAAAAGCCACAAGAAAAACTAAATAAAAATTGATTCTCCATCTCTCTCACTGTCCTCTCTTAACAAACAAACAAAAAAAACCTCCTTTCATCAGAAGTTTTTTAATATAAAATCACAGACAAAAGGTAATTAAAGGCCTGTAATGTGATGCTGTATTTCTTCTGGCAAAATATAAATCTGTATGAAGATTTTAGTGCAAAAAAAGCATATGCAACAGAATAAGTTTTAAGACAAATTTTATTAAATTAAATTTTTAAAGCATTTTAAAGCTAATTCATTATGTTTAAAGCAACATATATAAGTTCCTAAGATGTGCAAATTTCTGTTAACAATTTTAGTTTTACTACACAATTGCTTCAGTCCTCTCAATCTCTATATTTTCAGATTTATGGCATCTGTTAGCATCTTAATATTGAAAGTGGCATGTTGGCTTAAAATCTAAAAACACTTTCCAAATTCCGAAGAACACTTCAATATGTGGCAAATATTTTCTTAGACTTTTGGCTGATAGGTTGAGAAGATTCAGATTTTGAAATCAAGTGCAATTTGTTGATTTTCCACAGTCAGTTCTTTTCCTCAATTTGGCTTTCTGCTTCCAAAACAAGAACAGATGATATGGATGTAAAATGTTTCTTCTTTGTTGTTGTTTTTTAGAAGTGAAATATTTATGACTTTTTTAGGATACGTTCAGAATCTTTAGTTTTAATATAATTACAAAATAGGACCCCAAACCAAAATAACAATAGTGTTTCTCCCTAGAGACTGTTTGGAATTAACTTCGGGAGGAGATTGACCTTGAAGAAAACAAAGCTTTATTGTTGTAACTAATACTCTGGACTAACCACACTTAAAACACTCTAACTTTCAAAATAACCCAAATGCTAAAGCAAGCCCAGCCAAGCCAACCAAACAACAATTAACTAGGATGAAAAAAGAAGTAAAGGCACACAAAGCCAGAGGAGCTCTAGCGGTGACTCCCTGCAGTGACACAGGGAGCGTGTTTCTGCTTAGCTAAGCAAACTCTAGCTGTGTGCAAAACCAATTCTTTGTTCTAAGAAAAGGTGCAGAAATAAAGTAATTGCATTTTCAGAATTTGCTCCAAAGTTATCAGAAGAAATAATTCTTCCATTAAAGCTATAAGATGAATAATTAAAAGTCATTCCCAGTGTCCATACATAAGTTTCAAAGGGACTCACCGTAGTCATCCTGAAATACCTGCTTCACAGTATCTGACTTAAGGTTTCCCGATCAGCTATTACGAAAGCTTTGTGTCTACCTCTGTACTTACAAGAATCCATCTTCATGCATCTCAAATTCAACAGTGCCCCTGAAACAACAATCAAAAGATAAAGTGAGGTCTAGCCCCACCCTTAAAGAACCTTATGCATCTTCTGGACTTTCCTGACTCAGTGTAACTGGGGGTGGTGTCTAACACTATGATGTGAACAGAAAAAAAAAAAGCAGTCTTTCCTTATGGATTTGGACATGAAGCCTATTGGGTCTGGCTGCTGGGAAGCTTTGCACAAGATCCACATTTTCTAAACTCAAGCTCAGCAGACGGATGGGGAACCACTTTAAAACATGACGGTGTATTGCAAATTGTTGCTACCATGCCGTGTCTTTTGGAGAAGGCAGTCAGCATCAAAAATGCCCTCCCCTTAGAATATTCTTGCAACAGAGACTAGTCAAGACTGCTTTGAAAGCCTAGCATTGCCGAAAGGAGATAGGATGCTACAGTCATCTAGCGTGGCTGAAGGACTCGGAGTTCTCTACTGCCTTTGCATGTGCACACATGCCTGAGCCCTGCATGTGCATCTGGAGACAGCTGCTGCCCCGTGACAGATGTCACTTCAGGGAGGCTGTAAAGATGGCTGAGAAACTCTTGACTTCATGACAACGTCAAGTGAGTTCGCTCGAGCACAGCTCGGTTTTGAGATGACGCTTTGTTGAGATGGCCCGTTTGCCTCTGGACAGCGTTAGCATGCAGTGGACAATCAGGGCCCAGCACCAAGTTCAGGGGAAACAGTGCTTCAGCTTTCTCACTCATTTACAGCAAGGACCACGAAGCAAGGATCTTTGCCCTTCAGGAAAATTAACCACAGTGTTCTTTGGGTCAGTGGGAAGAAAAGACTCATTCTGTCCTGAAACAAAGACCAAGACCCTGATGTGAGCTATGGAATGATTTCTAACCATTGGCAAAATTCACAAATGTGCCGCTATAAAGTCTTTGAATATCTCTAATTAGGACAAAAATAATCCAATCTACTGTGGGTCTTCTGAAGGTGCGGGTGTGCACTGTTTGCTCCTAAGAGGGCACTGATTCCATCAGAGCTCATCGTCTGTGTTAACATTACAATTTCTGCAATTGTTTAGACAATTAGGTCTTTGGGAATATTCTTTATTGTTCTAAAAATTGCATTAGGATAATCTATTCAAATTCCCTGCCCTAGCACTCTGCAGGACAATGGGTAAGGAGACAGTCTTGGGTACAGAGGGGCAGGTCAGGTCTTAGCTCCACGTTTCTAGCTGGGTGAGTTGGGGAAACTGCTGAACTTTGCACACCAGCTTTCTCATTTGTAACGTAAGTATAAAATTTTCTAAATACTTTGAACCTAATGAAAATACGTATCTGGGAATATCACAGCTAGGATTATGATATTCTCAAAGAAAAAGAGTAATAATGAGGCATGCTCAATATCATTGACTTTTTAACCATTAAATCATCTAAAATGTAAATATATTTTGCTATAATTATCATAACTGTCAGCTATTGGTGCAAAAATAAAAAAAAAACTCTATTCTCACAGATCACTTAAAATTTGGATATGTAATTAAGAGGACAGCCTAGCCTCCAAACAAGAGGATCATATTATAAGCTGTGATTTAATGCACAGTGATTTGATTCCCAATTTTGTGATTGGTTTTCAAATCCTAATCGAATCCCTAAGGAAAAACAATTCTTCCAATCTAGCACAGTTATTAGCATGAATAATAGATGCTCAAATGTTGGTTGAATATGGAAGAAAAGAATAAGGGAGGAAGGAAAGAAGGAGGCCTCATATTCTACACTAGTATTTTTAGACTCACAAGTTCCCTGACACTGGAGGAAAAGTGATATGTGCTCCTTTTCTGTTGTGTTATCAGTTTGGGGAAGGATGCAAAAATGGTTTGTGTTACAGATGGAAAGTAACATTGGCTTTGAAATCAGATCTATCTGGCTGCTCCGTTCTGGTACTTAAAAGTGCGAATGAGGTTCCTGTCTCCTAACTAGTAGCTAGCTTATCTAGTTGTAAATGGCAATGATATCATAAAGATGTTAAAGGCATTTGCAGGTATTAAATGAGATAATGATTTCAGAGTGCAAACAATCATGATAGGACTAAAAAGACAGGAATTTTTTTTTTAAATGTCAGCCTGTGTTTTTAAAAGTTGGAGGCAACTTGGGCAGATAAGTTACATCTAAGTAATGAAAGAACACTCAATATCCCCCAAGCAAGGACACAGCAACAACAAATGTCTTTATACATTTATATATCAGATTAAAGTCAACATTTATAACATAACACAATTGGCTTTATTTTTCTACATATTTTTCTTGGAAGATTTATTTTGTATCAAAATTCACATTACACTGCTCCAATCCCATAGATTCTACTGAAAAAGCACACGTGTGCCGCAGCGTATGTGCCATATCTCTATATTCTACGGAATTTTGTAATAAATGAGAAGACATGTTTATTATTTTATGTCATCTATATGAAAGTGACCCTTTTCTAAAATTGAATCAAAATACAGTTTTATATAAAACAGGAGTTAAAAATCCCTGATTGTTCAAAGGGTTTTCCATCCTGGAGTTAGTTATGTTTTCATTTCCAGAGATCTTATCATTTTACTCTTTGTGGCTAGTAGATTTGGAAGCTTGTTTTCACTTGGCAGCATTCAAAGTTGAAAGAATATGTTTGGACGAATAAAAAGAGAAAAAAATATTAATTCTGAACAACCAGCAAAGTATGGTTGTAGCTATATAATCCACACTGCCAAATCAATCTCCTTCAAGGAGTTTATTCAGAAAGAGCTCATACATTCATCACTGATAAGTGCATATTTTCTTTTTAAATTATGGAAACTCACTTTACAAAAATACATATTTTATTCAAAATTTAATTCTCAAAGTACACAGTAAGTTTCGTTTTTTTCCTCAACACGAAATGGTGACTAAGCATGGATGTTAAAGAATCAATTTTTAGGAGCTGGAGCAGTGGCTCAGTGCTTATGGCACTTGCCTGGCATGTGTGAGTATGTGAGTTCAAATCCCAACACCACGTACACACAAGGTGTCTGAGGAATTAAGATCACGTGAAAAACTAGATAAAAATTGCTTTTCTTTCTTTCTCTCTCTTACTGTCCCCTCTTTCTGAAAAAAAGAAAAGAATCAATTTTTTAAAGTCATATTTTTATTTGGTCTAATTTATGGAAACTAAATCAATACTTAGCCAGCCAGGCCATCTGTATCTAAGCTTGTGCTGCTCTTCTGTGTGGGGCTCCCGTGCCACTCAAAGCTTGCTCTGCTGGGAGGGCTTTATCTCTGTCTTTCTGGGAAATACCATAGTGAAGCTTCAGTTTGCATCCGCACCAGACCGCCAAGTGCAAGACAGGCCTTCTTCAGCCGGTGGAGTAGGACGCTCTTCACCACCACACGAGGGACTGGAGTAGAGGCAGTGCCACCATGCCCAGGTAGCATGCTGTGCACTCTGGGTATGCTTCTGCCCAAGGCTTAACAGTGTCCCTCCATCTTACATTGGGTGTTGCTGGGTCTTCCTACCTATGTCCAGGTGCTCTGAAACTCCTCAGTCCACGAAGAGCGTCTCTCAATTCACAGTAACTGGCATTCCCGTGGTCAGGAGATTCGTTTCTGCCAAGACTCAGTTGCATGTCAGGAGTGGCTTTGAAGAAATACCTAGTATTCTACTGCAGATGTCATGGGCTTAGCTCAGAATCACATTCTAATTCTCTTATTGGCGTTGCTGCATACGCCATGTGGAAAGCTGTTCCAACCACTGACATTTCCAACAACACGGTGTCTTCTGTTTGCTAAAGCCCAAACTGCAAGCCAGATTGCCCTGCACCCTGGACATGCCATACAAACACTGTCTGCTGTGGATTCTGCCCAAAGCTAGGAGCTGTCATGTTATCCATAGGGGAGTTGGCATAGGGGGCATGAACTATGCCCTTCCAGAACCCAAAGAAAATCTCTAGGAACACGTCCCTTGTTCTGGTTGAGGGCACAAAGCTCAACAATCTTTTGTTTTGGAGAGAATAGTCCAAGAAGATCCTGACCTCCAGACCGTGAATTTTCCTCCGAGGTCTTTCTTATGTGCCAGAATCCACAGAGCATTGTATTGCCTGTGCCTGAAGTATAGGTGAATCACCAGCTCCTCACTGCACTGGCTTCTTCATCAGCCCAATGACATGATGCCATGAATGAGTTGGTCACCTTGACACCTTGAAGTCCAGCTGATCTAGACCTCTTTGGTCTCCCTTTTGTGAGAAGATGCCCGGAAGAAGAACTGCCACTGTGTGCTGTCCTCTATGTGAATGCAGACTATTTCTGATCCTTTATTCAGAATAAGTCAGAAAAGAAAGCGTTCGTAAGCCACATATCCTGTGCCTATGGCTTACTCATCTGCTCTGGCACAGATGTGTCGTCTGGATTTGAGATGGCCTTTGGGGCTGTTGCATGATTGAACTTGAAGTAGTCTATAGCCATTCTGCCAGACCCATCAGGTTTCAGTAGGGATCTGGCTGATGAATTAAAGACGTGCTCAGATCTGCCATCCCTGGGTCACAGATCTTAAAGGGCAGCACTGATTTCCCCCATCAGCTCTACAATATGGTTTCATTTGGGGTTTGTATTTTTAGGAAAGATATTTGGTGGTAGTGTCATAGCCTTCTTCCTAACCACCCACAGTGTGTTATCTTCCCAACAGACCCCATGCTCCATGTGAGGTTCACGCCAATGCCAGAAACATCCAATTCAGTCATTCCCTGACGGGGAGATAACCACTGACTGGATTCTGGGCATAGAGGGCCCACTATAAATCCCACCTGACCAGGACCGCATGTGTTTCCTGCAGCCCTCATGTCTCAAATCTAATAAGAAAGCCATTATATACTTGAGATCTCTTAATATCAATGTCAGTTCTGACAGCTGAAATAACTGGACACACTTGGCTTCTGAACCTGAAAACTGATTGCAGTCTAAAACATGTGCAAGGAATTAAAATGTTTATTGGCCACTCGACTTCTCAGTTATCAACCCTTATTTCTCTCTGATGGCCCAAGTAAGTAGCAGTGCTATTGTCGCTCTGAGTTATGGAGGTGGCTAATCGGCCACAGCACTGTGTAGTTTTTACATTTTCATGGGTACCCAAATGGTGTATCTTCTGAGCCATCTCCATCGTACTCTGTGGGTCAGGTTCCCTTGGCTTTCATGCTAAACCTTCTTGTCATTCTGGTCATTGCTCTGAACACAATGCTTGGCTTCTGGCTTTGAATCTGTGCCACTTGATGTCTACAGTGTCACAGTCCTAGCAGTCCCTCTGATATCACCAACTCCACTTCCGTAACAGCCTTTTCTAATCTCCATCCTGAATGTGACAGGAAGTCTTCCACTGAACTATTGATTGACAGCTGTGTCCTTCTCACTAGGGCACCTCTCGTGTATTAGTACATGCTGTGCCTTTTAGGGCTTCTATTGAAAAATATCATTTAATAATTCTTTTATCTGCACATGGCATAACCACTCCAGAATACTCACTTCCCTCCGCCTTTCAGTCTCCTCTTCTTCCATCACATGCCATGACAATTTCGCATTTCAACTTCCCTCAGGCTGGGTTACCATGTTCTGCATTCTTCTAGAATATTTCAGAGGTGAATTTGCATTGTATTCTGAATTGTTTTCCAATTTATATCTCTGTTCCTTGATGAAGAACCCTTGGTATCTAGTTCCATACATACTCTCCCAACCCTTCTGGTACTGGCCGATTAGGACTGGCACTCCCGTAACTCCTTTTCTCAGACACTAAAACTTAACCCTACTTACGGATCTAGAGGCCTTGAGGAGAGTTGTAATTGGTTCTGAGGAGAATCTATGGTGACTTAGTAAGAGAAATATTTGAGTAATCTCAACAGAAAATAAATTATTTTCTGGTATTGGAAGGAAGTGCCAGATTTTAATTAAAAGGACACACCATAAATCCCACGGTCAGAAGAGTTTAGGGAATCACAATATGTGGGCATCTCTTCCAGATGTCTACAGGTTTAGTAATAAAGTTCCAGTTTTCTCAGTTGGGCCCTGCCCTTTGACCTAACAGCCTTGCCTAAACGGCCTCAAGGAACCTCTTAATGAAGACTCAAAGAAAGTGAAGAAATTGTTGTTATTAATTACTGCTGTACGCTGGTGGAGAATTTAACACCATAATCTGTGATAATATGGAAGATGGAAAACTGTCCAGGAGAGCTCAAGAGAGTGAGACTCCCACTAACAAGTAGAACTTCGAGAAACTGTAAAGAAGCCTGATGCACTTTGCTTCCAAATAAAATTGCTTCTCATTCTCATCCTCTCCAGAAAGCAATATTTCTTAGTTTAAGGAATGGCATAAAGGCCAGCATCAAATCCAGGGCGCTGTGTTGAACTTACAATCTCAAGTTCAAGAGTGAAGTACAGCCTCTGTCATTACGATCCCAGGAACATTGAAGGCAGCGCCTCGCAGCTGGTATCTTAATGCCGTATCAGAACAAAGTAGAGAGAAGCCTGTCCCGAAGAAATGAGCTGCTGTGGACTTTGTCTCCTGGTATGAACAACAGTCTTACACACAGGAAAAGCCAGCCTTCTTAAGGGACTTATGATATGACACTGAAAACTTGTGAGTGTACCAAATGAAAAGAGCTTTGGGTCCCAATTTATTCTGGTAGGAAGCAGACTGGGAAGCTACTTATCTGTGATACTAGACCATTTCTCAAAGAAAACAATTCTCAGCAATAAGCTCAGAAGGCAGAGCCAAGAGTACACTGGTAGGGACAATGACGGTGCCATAATGAAAGAGAGGTGGCGTTGCCCAGATGGAATTTTAGTTCTAGGGATTAGGTATTAAAGTGTGCCTGCCCCTTTTCCTGCTTCTGAACTGTGATGTCTATTTGATGTAGTGTGTAAGGGCTGGTCAGTTAGTCCCTTTCCTTCACACACCTCTAGATCCAGAGCAACTGCGGCACTCAGGCCCGCCATTTGCATCTGAATGCGACGTGGAAGAGGAGAGCCTGGGTTCCAATACCAATGGGGCAATGAAGATGGGCAGGGTTGGTGAAGACCACATGAAGACAAAGGGTTTTCCTATCAAGTCACAGCACGCTTTGCATCGGTGCAATACCAGATAACCAATAGGAGTGCTTCTTGAGTGCATTAGCTTCTTACATTTTAGAATAAAGGATGAAAACATACAGAAAACTATCTTTTCTTTTATCCATGATTCTTTCTTGTTGGTATAGCTAGCATTTTTAAAAGAGCCTGCTATATTATTAAAATACTATGTCTCAAACATGAAAAGAAAATTCTCATGTTGATGAAGTTACATGCAGAAATCCTTCTTGAAACATTGAGATAAAACATCCTTAAAATTAAATGGCTTAAGTCAGGCACGGTGGTGCACACCAGTAATCCCACCAACTTGGGAGTCTGAGGCAGGAGGATCACAAGTTCAAAGCCAGCCTCAGCAACTTAGCGAGACCCTGAGCAATTTAGCGAGACCCTGAGCAATTTAGTGAGACTGTGTCCCAAAATAAAAATATAAAGTGGGCTAAGTGGTTAAGCACCTTTGAGTTCAATCTCCAGTACCTTAAAAAAGAAATTAAATGGCTTAGTTTTCGCATCTTCTGTTTTAACCCTGTACTGTAATTGTTTCAGGCGTACCTGTATAGCTTTAATTCTACACTGCTAGCAATGATCCACCTTCCTTTTCACTCAGCCCTCTCCCCTGATCTGCAAACTTGTGCATCCAACAGACTACCAGAGTGTATTAAAATTGAATTAAGCTCACTCTTTTTAATGAAAGCAAAATAAAAATTGGTTTTCCTTATGTCCTTGGCCTCAGATAACCTACAAAATTAACCTGACAAATTCCTTTTTTAAAAAACTTCTTTGTTTACTCACCCATTGCATTCTCTCTCAAATAGCTCCATGCTCAGCTGCCATCTCCTCTGCCACCAAAGTTCAGGTCTTCATGACTTCTTTCTTAGGTTATTATAAAAGTATTCGATATTCATTGTGAACTAACTGCTTAATCAAGCCTTGAAATATCAAAGTTCTATGCAAGTATATTCCACCCAAGCCTTGCACTTCATTAGCTATCTGTGATCTCCGATAATGTCATCTAAATTCTCCAAGGCATAGAGTATGCTCTTAAAAAATAAATAAATAGTACCTACATCATAGGTTTAGAGGATTATACAAAGTAATGGGAGCTTAGCCCAGTACCTGAATTGTAGTATATATTTCATTCGTGTTCAGTTATTAAAATAATGTCTTTGAATTTCAAGAGGAGGAATTCCATGCACAAGAATTTAAGAAATATAACAAGGAAAAGAAAGTGGGGGTAAGTGACGATCATTCTTATTGCGCAGTGACCATGTGCCCGGGTCACAAAACATTAATTAATATATGCATCCGCTTAAGGTTTTTAGGAAGTCCTCCAAATAACCATTACTATCACTTTCACAGTAAGGAAATTAAGGCTCGTTGCCCATTTTACAGATGAAGAAAAGTGAACTTTGGGAGAACAGGAAAAATGTTCAGGGTTCATGCCCTGGTCTGTGAGACTTCAGGGCCTGAGTTTTAACCGTTGAGCAACACCACCTTCCAACAAAGTGAAGGATGTAAGTTTTCTGTTTTATCATCCTTGAAAAATGAAGTTGCTTTAAATGTTGTTTAGTGAAACTGAAGCAATATTTTCTCATGTATGTGCTAAAGAAATTATAATCAGCATCATCTCGTAAATAGAAATCTTTTGAATCCTAAATCAATATTTTAATAATAATAACAGGGAAGAAAGTAATCAACAGCAATCTTTCTTTTTTTTAAACCTTAAACTACAGCATATTTTTAGGTAAATGGACACAAGGAAAATACATCTTTTAAACGCCTGAAAACACCATCCTTACACATTTTATATTGTTTTGTTAAAATCTTGTAAGATTGCTCCAAAATAAAAAAATTAAACAAACAAACAAACACCATCCTTTTAAACCTCGAGAAGGAAAGAAGGCAAGACCGGCATCACACGAGCTGCACCTGTGCCGGGCTGCTAATAGCAGGAGCTGGCTGAGCCATTCGGGGCCTGCAAATGGGTGATGGGTGGAGAACTTTCCAGATCCTCCACAGTTTGGTTGTGTCAGGAAGAATCCTTGCACCATCATCAATGATTCAATCACTCACTGCCAACGCTGTAGACCAGGCTCTCAAACACGGATCCACTTCTATTCTCCAACAAGGTACTAAGAGCGAAGAAGCGATGCAGAAGGCTTGGCCTTCCACAAGCCCAGGAAGATGCCGACTCGTAGCAAAACCACAGATCGCTCCACAAGAAGAGGCTCAGCAACTGCCCACATCTCAAAAAGGAGGCAGTGAGTGGCTTAGGAGGTGGCTGAAGAAGAGATCAATCCAGAGCATTTAGCAGAATTATTTAGAACTAAAAACCTCATTATTTGGGAAGGAAAGGAAAATAGTTGAATAATAAATAGAACAATTCAAATGTGAGTATCTTGAGTGTGAAAGAAAACTTTAAATAGTACTACTATTAAAACTGATGGCCCTACATCATGATGTACAGCTAAGGGCCTCTAACAGCTTGGATTCTTCAAAATAGCTAAAAATGTGGAAGAATGAAATAAAACATTAATGCCTGTTTAAAATAGGAATGCAAAATAAGGGAGGTGCCAAGTTTAAAACCAGCTGAACAGTAATCCCAGTTCTTTCAAAGTTACTGGGAAATGCTTTGTTAATTTGTTAGATTAAATTAGAAGTGGATTTCACAATGTTTCAGAGACGTTTGAAAGAACCGTGTTAGCCAGTAACAGTGACAATGGCTACGAAGCAGCCATACTATGCTGTCAGCCCGGGAGAGAAGCAGCCACAGGTCATTCTCGGTTCCCTTATTGAACTCTGTCCCTGACAACCTGACAACCTTCTCTTTACTTACAAACTGCAGGCACTGTTCCTCATCAACCATGTAAAAAATACTATGCAAATAAAATTAAAATTATTAGGTTCTGCAGATTTGCCCTGCTGAGAAAAAGAATCAGGCTCCTGCGTAATTTACATAGGTGTGCTACATATGGTTTGGGAGTTCATACAATATTTAACAACTTCTAAGTTCATTAAAATTTTATAGAGTTCTAAGACCCTTAGCCATATTCAGTGGGAGCCCTACTCCTTTTTTTTTTTTCTTTTTTTCTTGGACATACCAAGGGGTTTTTTTGTTACCAGAAAAAAAATATGCACATACTTTATATGTGAAAGTCCACATTTTATGTGCTATTTACAGTGACTTGAGAAACTGGGCACCTGAGGTCACTGACTCTAGAGCCCCACTCACAGGACTTGTGCCAATGTCTCTAAATCACTATGAAATTTGAAGTTATTTAAACTACAGGTATTTTGATTTCCTCATCTCTTAAAATTTTACAAACATTTTACTTTAAATAAAGTGCCTAAGGTGATATAGCAAAAGCTCAACAAATGTTTATTAGCAGTAATACTAAAGCTGGAGTGGTGGCTCAGCAGTTTTGGTGTTTGCCTTGCATGGGCAGGGATGCGAGTTCGAATCCCAGCTCCACGTACATGATGAAGTGTCTGAGCAACGAGAGCCACATGAAAGACTAAAGAAAATTGATTCTCTCTCTCTCTCTCTCTCTCTCTCCCCCCCTCACTGTCCCTCTCTATTTAAAACAAAAACAGCAACAACAAAACCCAGTAATCCTAGACTACCAGAACCGAACTCGAGTCCACTAAAGAGTGATGAAGATGTAACCACAGAAGTAAGAGGCTCCCCAAAACTTCTGATCTCCTTCCCTGATGGCATTCTGTTCAGGTCTGTCCTTGCCATTTAGAGAGCTAACCCTACACAACAAGGACATTTCAGACAGAAAATGAAAGCGAAACCCGCCTCACTTTGACAGGCTGCGACACCCGCATGCATGGCCTGGCTGGTGGCTGGGATTTCCCTGCTCCTTCAGACATGAAGAGAAACCTCCTGAGCGCATTCTGCATGCCAGGCCTCAGTGCCCTGTTGAACTAGACCTTAAGGCCAAGCGGAAGATGTGTGTTCTTACATAAATGTTTTTATATATTTTCATAGTCAACTTTTCCAAAAACATTAGAGCAATTCAGCAATATTTAAAAAATCTTAAGTAAGCATATTAAAACTCATGCTTAAAGGGGCTGGAGTGGTGGTTCAGCAGTTAAGGAGCTTGCCTGGCATGCACAAGGATGTGCGGGTTTGAACCATGTATACAACAAAGTGTCAGAGCAACGAAAGCCACATGAAAAACTAAATAAAATTGATTCTCTCTCTGTCTCACTGTCCATCAAACAAAACTCAAGCTTAAGTACTTTATTTATACCCCTGTATGAATTCATCACATTTCCCCTTTCCTTCCTTTTCTTTTAGTGGAACCAATCCATCAGTGTTTTCAAACTTCAGTTCTTTGAGAAGCTGTGAGAGGGGGTCACTGGGTTGGCCCCTAGGGACGTGAGCGCACCACTCTCCACCAAGGCAAGTTAGGGAGGGAAGGCCAAGAATGGGCTGCCCCACAGTGCCCTGATAGAGTACTTCTCTTAGGCAATAGCAGGGCAGGGAGATCGCTCTGACCTTGACTTTTATAAAAGCAGGAAAAGAAATCCCACGAGGAAGATTCTCATCCTACGTGGGAGGAAAGTGCTGTTGCCTGCTACCAAGGACAGGAGGTCAAGGAGGGAAGACCTGGATGAACAAACCTCTTCAAGGCAGCCTCTTCCCGGTCATTTCCCCACCCAGCCTGCTACCTCCCCAAGGTCCAGGACCCTGGCACAGTTTCACAGTTTTACTGCTTTGTGCCTGATTTAGTGTGTTAGTGTTCAAATCGAATAGCACCTTTTAGGCTTAGTTTTCCTACGAAGGCTCTGGGTCATGTAACACATCTGGAGATAAATCTATATGCTGTTCTCCTACTGATCTATTGTATGTCAAGTTAATCCTCAGGCCCAGTGAAGCAGTTCTACAAGAATAGAGGTAAAATGTTGCTTCTCCTGAACAAGCATTGTTAATTTATTTACAAAAAAAATTGTTGGGGGCTGGAGTGCGTGGCTCAGTGATTATAGCGCTTGCTTGGGAGGTGTAAGGATGTAGATTCGAATCCCAGCACCACATACACAACGAAGTGTTGCAGCAATGAAAGTCACATAAAAACCTAAATAAAATTGATTCTTTTTCTTCCTCTCTCTCTCTCACTGAACTTCTCTAACAAATAAAAGACTTGTTAAAGATAATTCATGATGCAAATTTCACTATATTGGTGCTCGTATTAAGCTCCCACTCACATACACATTTGCACACATATCTACAGGAATCTGCGCGCACACACACACACACACACAACATAGAAATCTATATACATGTATTCAGACATTAACTTTACACCTAATAGGAATATATCTGCACTCTGTACTTAAGCCATTTTAATTTCCAACTGAAACATAGTAGTTGTCCCTAAGTTTAACATTTACATTGTTTGGGATTTTTCTCTGAATACTGCACACAACCCAGTCACTCAGCACAACTCCACTCTCTTATTTTGTTTCCCTTAGCCTATCTGGCATTATTTGGGTGTTGACTTGGTTTCGGCCTCTCCTCCTGAGCACAGGAGGTGGGGCCTTCCTGTTGGAGTTGCTGCTTCCTCTTGGTCCTGAGAGCCATGTCTCTCCCACCATAGACACAATGAACAGTTGACTGACTGACTGTCCTCCTTCCTTGCCACTACCTGCCCGCCTTCGCTCTTGCATTAGTGCTCCAGTTTTGTTCCACCGAATCTGTTCTTTAACAGGGGCCTCCAGGGATCTGTGTGTCGCACGTAACTCTGCTGAGAGTGAGCATCATGGGTTGGTACTGAAGCCAAAACAGGTCATTAAAGGCCAATGAGAAACCTGGACTTTGCTGGTAACAAGCCCTCTCTGCTGGATATGAAGGTGCCAGCGCGTGGACAGGTTAACACTCACAGATCTGATGGGGGATTGATGGCTTGTGGCAGCTCAGTGTTTAGCTAGACCTGAGGCCATCTGCCCAACTTCCCATGCAGAGATCGTCATTTCCTTCTGTTCTTTTGACTTGTTAATTTACTTAAGACACAATGACAAATTTGGATTCATTGCTGTCCCTCTCTATTATTTTGACCGTCATATTTTGTTATATAGCGCGACCAGTATGATAGCTTCCATACCAATTACGATGCAATTTGAATAAATACTAAGTCCATATTAACTTAAAAATTTTCAAGGTAAAAGTAAATGCAAATTCGTACATGAGAAATACATTGAAATACTTCATTTGAAGCTTTAGATTATCAAGTTAAAGGCAAAAGTAAATGAGGGTTTTTCAGAAAATTACTGTATTTGAAAGTCGGAAAATTAACTTTCATTTTCAACTTAACGTCTGTGATGGTTTTAGAATTAAACTTAAGACTGATGGACCTGCTCCTGCCCTGACTTGGGAAAATTAAGGCAATGGTCTGAAACATTGGTGCATGTCCTTTAGGGTCATTATCCACAAAGAAAACCAAAGCACCCAGACAGTATCTGTTGTTAGCTTCTTCTTAATGGCTTTTGCATGGATAGCAGTCTTTGTAATAAGAAATGCACCCCATTAAGCATTTTTATCACTGATTAGAAAAGCGCATATGGTACTCATAAGACATTAAGCATCTATGAAATCATCCGAGAAGGCTCCCGTCTCTATCAGACGCGCATGCAGCTAAGGAAACAGTGCCGGACACAGCCTGGAAAAATCGCTAATGACGTCCACACTCAGGTCTGTGCTTGCTCCTTCTCATTTCTTTCTGCTTGTGTGGAGGGTTGAGCCCCGCCACAGGGGAGGCCCTTGGGAGGACTCTTCTGTGAGCACAGGGAGGGGTGGGATGGCAGGTGTCCAGCAGCTGGGGAGACAGCAAAAGCAGAGGGAAGAGTGGGAAAGAGAACGTCTGGGGGGAAACTCCCCTGCGGGGCGCTCTGCTCCTCCCCACGCGGTACAAGAAGCACTTGCTCTGCAGAAAGCGCCTTCCTCCAGCTCCCTTCACTGGCAGCTTTGTGAGATCACCTTGAACTTGAAATAAAAGAAGCATGTGTCCTTGTGCATTGGGGCTATCTCTATGACAGGGTCCCCAAAGCCAGGACCAAAAGGGAGAGAACTTCCCAGGCATCCTGGAGGCGAGGGGAGTGAGGCTCATCCTTAACCCGAGCGGGACGTGGAGGTTGTACTTCAGGAAGCTTTTGGCTGGGGGTGTATTAGGAGAGGCACCGAAGCATAGTCAGAGGGCACCCAGATTCAGCTCTGCAACTGCAAGCACAGTGCCAGTCAATCACAGAGGAGCCGCACTAGTGTAAGGTTGCCTTTCCATACTCAGCAAATGACATAAAGAAAAGACTAAAAATAGTTCTGAATGGAGTCAGGGGCCAGCGAAAAGGGAGACTGGATGTAAGCATGAACAACAAAGACCACTAACACGTCAGTCACTTTATTCCTGAAATTATCAGATGCCCTGCACTCCAGTGCCGTTACTTATCCACAGTATTCCAGATAAAATGCCACAACACATCCATGCCCTGCTCTCTTGCATGCACACTCATGTGTTTCTGAATTTAGTTTCAGTTAATTTCTTTTTCAAAAGAAGTGTTTTCAAAAAACTTTCTTCTAAAATATTTACCTGTGTGTATTACCTATGTACATGTGTATATATTTGCCTATATATATGTCTATACACACATACACAAACACATACATATATACACAAACACACAGAGATATCTAAAACTTTTCATATTTCATAGCTTGTGAGATCACAGATTCACATCCACTACCATTCAAGTGGGAAGGAAAATACATCTCTGCTCATTTTTAAGAGTGTTTGAGCTCAACTCTGTAGCACCGCGCAGCTAAGAAGAGACGTTGAGGATACACTAGTATTTTAGTCTTTTTCTGTTTAAATATCTCCTTTCATTCAAATCTTTTTGGAATGTCTTGGACTCTTTTAAGTAAATTTGCCAAAGTGAAAACAGATCCAAATTTGTACAGGAAAAATACATTATTCACTTGTTACATTTCTATTTCATCTGAGACTTTAGAGCATCGCATCCTTATATAAAGATGACTTGTTTCAGCCTCCCCCTGTTCTTCTCTAAGATAAGATGCAGCTAGACAGGGAATTTATAATCTCACGGAAGTGGGAGGCCCACATGCCGTCTGCTTTTTAATGTGATGTTTTCTGATTAGGATCCTTCTTGACTTCAGATGCCCCTTTAAACACCTGCTAAATTGCCTGATCTTAGGTATGTGCTGAGTTTTCAAAGTTCCTGTGTCTTACGTTCTCTTTATCCAAACCCAGGCTTTCATGGTTGTTTTGCTCTTCCAATGGACTATTATTTCAGCACTTCCATATTTTCTCACCAAAAAAGCAGGAATGTTAACTACCAATAATCCTTACCTCCTCCTCCTTAGGCTGTGGAGTAGTGCCTCCAGCCCCTGTCCACCTCCAGCTGGGTAGGATGGTTCTGAGCCAATGCAGGACTTCTCCAAGGGACATGCCAAAAAAAAAAAAAAAAAAAGGTATGTTTGAGAAACAAGCCTTTGGCTTCAATGTCCTTGGAATAGTTTGTAGATACAGCCATGTTCAATACAGGTTACCCAAAATTCACTACCTCAGTCATTGTAAATGACCCTGGCATTTGTTTCCTATCCCTCCATCTGTCTTTCCATAGTCTACTTGAAGTGGACAGGTGGTGCAGCTTCCTGCTGCAAGGTGACATTATAGCCAGCCCTTATCTGGGGGTCACCACAGAATGGGGATAAAGAGAAGAGAAAGTGGCTTCCTGTGGGGTGATGTCCCAGAATCAGGTCTGGCAGGTAAGAGGAAATGTCTGCCCAGAGAAAGATACAAATGGATACAGAGATGGAGTGCACAGCAGCATACCTTGGAGAGGTAGTTGACATTCGTTTGCACTTGAAGTTCTCAATAATTAGGAGATGTTCCCTGTCTCTTTGGAAGAATGTAGCTCAAGCTATTTTAATAACTTGGGAGTCATTTTTGAGGATGGGTGAATATGAGTTAAACTGTCAGTATTTTAACGAACATTATTTGATTTACCTCTTCTAAAGACACATGGTGTTCATAACGAATGCTGCTTAAAAACCAAGTCACAAGTCACGGGATAATTTGTAGCAGTTGGAAAACCTCTTTGTCTTTGGCCACTAACCCACCAGAAGGAGAGAATTGCACATTAATGCATTTCTAATCCCATCCTCTGTCTCTGATTTGCTTCAACAACAATGGGAAGTTGGCCCTCCCACATGGAAAAAAATCTTTTGTAACAACAACAACAACAACACAAAGGCCAAAGAAATAACAAAGGCCTACTTATAGGAAAACAATTGCAGATAGTTTTGTGAACATTATCCAAAGATAATTTAACAGAAGGTTTTTCCACCAAGTTAATTGCTACAGAAAGGGCTTCATTCAAACAGCTAATTACTATAAACCAAAAGCCGGTTCCGAGAATTTCTTGCTTAACGGGCTCTCTGCAACCTTAAAGTCTCAGCATCGCTTAGGAAAAGCAATCTCTACCATCTTCTCCGGAATGTGTGAAGCTCTCTTTCATTTCATTCAGTTTATTTCATTTCTTCTTACTTCTGATTTTAAGAAAACCTTCAAAGAACCATTTTTAGTTCATCGAATATAGAGTATTCTTTCTGTCTCTCCATTTTTCTTGGAATTCCACCAGGGCAGAAGCATCAGAAAAATATGTCTATGTTCTGACTTCCCATCATCTTAGGCTAGCCAACAGCCCAGAGCATTGCTCCTGTCATTCTTAAGAAGAAAGCTTGGGGTAATTTCACGTGAAATGCAAGGAGCATAAAATGAAAACAGAAACAAACAAACAAACAAAAAAGAATTACCAAATTAGTAGACAAATTACTCCTTTGGCTTTTACTTAATTTGACTTTCAGTTTATTTAGTTCTCATAAAAAGAACAGGAGGAATAAAAGTATAGCAGTTCAAATGTGGCAATGACCCTCAAGGAAAATGGACAATTTCCTAAGCCTGTCCCTCTGTGTGTGGGAGATTAAGATAAGAAAAGCAATTGCTGCTAAAAGCCAGGCCAGATAAAGATCCCTTCTGTGAATACTCTTTTGTCTCAGAATCTATTCACAAAGAGGCAAGAAATTTTCTTTACTATTCCATTGTTCTAGAATACTCTTAATGAAACAGTGACTCTGTTATCAGGGAGGCTCCTCCCAGGGTAATGTCTTTGTTTCTTAATACACCCAGTATCAATGACAGCTATGGTACCAATGAGAGGAGGGAAGTTAATTCTGCAAAGTGATGTTTGCAAATACATTGTGGTTGAATAGCTGAATATTCTTGACTGCTTTCATTCATGATACTTTAAACAAAACTAAAGATTAGTGTTAATGATCTTGTAAAAGTAATAAATACTAGCATAGAATACTAAATATGGTGAGAACTCTGTGTACTATATGACAAAAATTTATATCTATATGTAAATAAATATTGAAATATATATGTATATATACAGTAAAAATTCTGGCAGACTATATATCAATCTGTGTGCTTCCACAATATCATGTTCATATTACCTTATCAAGAAGGATCATTAAATTTTGCTTTTACAGATTTTTGCTTTATAGAATTTTGTTTTATAGGATTTCCTCTACATTAAATTTGTGCATTACCAATGAATCTAATTAAGGGTTAATTAGGAACTTACTATTAACTGCAATGAAGTGTTAAAATATTAATAATGATATTAAATTAGAATGGTTTCAAAGCAGTGATCATCTTTTATTCCCTACACAGATCACGTTAGTGTCCTTTGTATTGGAAAACTGATAATACTGATTGAGTTAATAACAATATTCGTCCTGAAGTCTTTGGTTTTATTAATAATCAGTATGTTAGATAAAATCTTGAGTAGTGACATAGTAAAAGGAATGATGACTTTAGGAAGATAAAATGAATATATTGGGAAATGTATTCCAATGTAAGTAACAGGAATCCCTGTTACTTGACTGTATTTTCAAATAAATTATGACAACAGCTACTAATTAGAAAAACTAAATTACAGTGTTCCAATATCCAAATATTGGAAGTAGGGCAAAAGAGGATATAAAATATAATATATCATTATTTTTCAGATATACCCAGGGCTATTTAATTTAGGGTAATATGCCTTTGTGGATTTTTTGTTTGTTTGTTTGTTTGTTTGTTTTTAGGGACAGAGAGAGAATCAATTTTATTTTCTCATCTGGTTCTTATTTCTCCAACACCTAGTTTTTTATGTGGTACTGGATTTTGAACCTGGGTCCTCGTGCATGCCAGGCAAGTGCTGCAACCACTGAGCCACCGCTCCAGGCCCTACACCTGTGTTTTAATTGCTCCCTGCCCACACACTGAAAGTGTACAAATCAACTTATACGTTTCTGACCAATTGAAAAAATAAGTCCAAATATTGTGATTTCATTATCCTATTGTTCATTAATCTGTTTTATTTTGCATCTAATTATCTTACTGTTATACATTTATTTAAAATATTGCTTCTAAACACCAATTCCTCAAATGTTCTTAAAGCCTTCTAGTACATTCCTTCATTATGAAGTTCATAGATCTTTGCTATATTCTTCATATTTGCATGAGAGTCATGCTTTACTTGTGAACTGTTTAAAAGATGATTAGACAGTTGCAGAGGATTCACCAGTACGTCCAGTCCTCCAAGTGGGTTTACCTGATGGAGCCAAGGAGAGTTTTGAGTGCATTCCACAGCAGGTCCCGCCCTGGCACGTGTATACTCTCACCCTTCAGAACAATCCCAAGGGAGATCAGAACTGTACTTGTGCGGTTCTGCTTCCTTAGGTGGTGGTGGTGGAGGGTGTTGGAACATGCGTGCTTGTTTTTGTTCCTCTGTGATTCTTTCCTCCTCTTACCAAAGTCATGGTGAGGGTGGCGTGTTTACAAAGTGAAGGCATGTAGCGAGTTCTGTGTGTTTGTAAAATCTGTTTTCTGGAAGGCGGACGTATCTTTCTCTGTTATGGTTTGTACAGGGTTCTCCAAAGACCCTTCATTGGAGGTGTGGTCCCCAGCCTGGGCACTACCAGGCAGTGGTGGGCTTGAAGAGGTGGGGCCTGCCGGGAGGAAGTTAGGTCACTGAGGGCCACAGAGGGACAGATACTGCTCTTCCCCATGGCATCTCTCTTTTGCTTCCTTCCCATGTGCTTCCGCCACGATACACTGTCATGCCACAGACCCAAGAGCAAGGGCCAACTATCCATGGATTAAAACCTCCAAAACTGAGCCAAAATAAGCCTTCTTCTTTTCAAGTTGATCATCTTTGCGATTGAGTTATAGTAATGGAAATCTGACATTCCTTATGAGTGCAGCAGGGGCTGCGAATCTGATTTCCATGATCTGACCATTTAATAATTCCTTTTGAGATATGGTTCCTGTTTTCTGTTGGGTGAGAGGCAACTTCCTTTCTTTTTAAACAAATCTTAATGGGCATCTTTTAAGGTTTACAGCATGATGCTATGGGAGATAGATGATAGATAGATATAGATAGATGATAGAAAGAAAGAAAGAACATGGTAACTGTAATGAAGCAAGATAAAATATGCATATAGCTTATTAATCTACTTTTTATCTATTTCTTCCATTTGTGGATTCGAATTTATTAAGAACATATTGTGTCCACTGCAGAGGAGAGCAGCTCTTTGGGATCTGTCCAGATGTTTCAGAAACCCTGAGCTCTCTCTGCAGATGAGCACTTTCTCTGTCCTTCCACAATTATTGAATACAACCCATTTTAATCTTTTAAGCAAAATTTATGAAGATCTGCTAAACTTTTTGCAGGTGTCATGAGTTTGTTCCATCCTTTACTTCTCTCTAGGTTAGGATTTCCCCAAGGCAGCTCTTAACCTTAAGAGAGCCTTAACTTCCTTTCTTTTTTAACAAATCTTAATAGGCGTCTCTTAAGGTTTACAATGTGATGTTATGGGAGATAGATAGATGATAAAGAAAGAAGAAAGAAAGAAAGAAAGAAGAAAAGGGTAACTGTAATGAAGCAAGTTAAAATATGCAACCTCTCACATAGTCACTTTCTCTGTTAAGAGCAGCTAGAATCTATAAATTTCACATGAATCCTACATACAGGACAATTTTATCCCCTGAAGTCCTCTGTTTTATGTTTACATCTCTAGACATGTTCATTTTAGGGATCTGCTACTTCCTATTCTCTGGCGTTCCTCTCCCCATTCACCTCCACGTACCACTGATAACCACTGTTTGGTTTTCTATCCTGTATATTTGATTTTATATTTGCTTCCCTGTGGTTATGGCTGGATGTGGAATGAGCTCCAAAAGCCCATTTGTTGAAAGCATGGTCCCCAGTGCAGCAGATCTCAGGCAATGCTCGGATCATGGGGCTCTGACCTCGTCGGTGGATCAGTCCATCTTAATAACCCAATGGGCCCCAGGGAGGTAGGTCACTGGGGAAGGGTCTAATGTGCTCCTCCTCCTCTCTCCCACTCCTT